>VDFB02091673.1:0-18153 GCA_007258455.2 Sequoia sempervirens | reverse complement strand
TTTCACTCTTTAATCATTGGTAAACCTAGATCCCTCAACAAAGTCACTCAATTGAGGGATGGAATAGGGGTTTCCTTGTGTGATTAGATTAGGGTTCACCATTAAATGAAACTTCAAAGGAGAAATGCAAACATTTATGCACAACACCCTAGAAACTTGAAAGTATGAAATCAAATTAATTAACAGAATGAAATAGAAAAGTACTTGGAGGATTGGAGAGGCCAAAACAAGGTCTATAAACCTTGGAAATTGTTGTTTCAAATTTCACCAAGACTGATATGCCAAGTTGGGTGATTTATTCCCACTCTAGGGTTTTCAAGGCAAGATCTAGGATTCTTTGAGAGTTTTTCAAGATCTATTGAGCGGTGATTAGAAACTATAATGAGACTAATATGCCAAGTTGGGCATATGACTCCCACTATAGGGTTATTTGAGTATCTTTTTGAGTCTTTCGCACATAGATCTAACACTATTGAATGTTATTGAAAGGCTATATTAGGGACTAAATCACCAAGTTGGATGAATGAGTCCCATTCACCTAAATATACAAAATACACATCACAAGAGAGAAAAAAATGTTGTTTTGTTAGTGGATGGGGGTTTGCATTAGTTAAACCCCATTTGAGTAATTAAACTTTGAAATGAATTGAAATAACATGAGGGAATGATGAATGAACAAATGAATGTAACAACTCACCAAACCTTGTTGAATCCTTGGACTGTAGATCTACAACTTGTATGATTTGGATTCAATGGATGTAGATGTTGATCATGAAACTTAATATGAATTTAAATGCTTGAAATTGGATCACAAATGATGCATGAAGACCTTGAAATGATGCTTGAATCTTGAATTGATGCTCCAAAATTCTTAATAATCAGCTCTTGAATTCTCTCTTGAACATAAGCCTTGCTCTTTCAATTGAACACTTGAAAGCTCTAGGTATTGAAATAATGATTATATCTCTTAGGTGTTGTCTCTTAGATATTCTTAGGTGAAATAATTACTTGAAACCTTAGTTATATAGGCATTCCATCTATTTTTTTTTTATTAGATCTCAAATGTTGACATTCATAAAATTTGAATTGAAAACCTTGATTTCTCGCTCAAAACCCTAAAAATACCCAAAACGGGACTAATATACCAAGGATGGCATATGAGTCTCACCTAGGGGGACTAATACACCCAAGGTGGTGTATGAGTCCCACCCTAGGCTTTCGGGGTGAGAGAATGTCGGCGGGTTAGATATTAAATACTTTTATGGAATTTGTCAAGATTTTAGTTGAAATAAGCATTGGGATACATAATAAAGGGTCTTAGGGGCCTATTAATGATGATTTAAAGGACATGAATGCAAGAGGACTAGGATAGGTCCAAGCTAGGTGTGAAATTGTACTATCTCCAAGAAGGGAGTACAATTTTTGACACTACACATTTAGAACAAAATTGAATAGTTTTGGTTTACATTATTTTCCTTAAAACATTACATTGTGGTGTCACCTAGACAAGACATCTAAAGAACAATTTTTCTGAAGATAAAAATTCATTCCAGCAAAGTAGAAATGATTAAAGAATTTGTACATGTTATAAATCATATTGTACAATGCATTTTACAACATTCATAAAATTATTGAGCATTTCTTATACAAGGATATTATAGAAGTCATCATTTGTATTCATAACACTTTGAGGCAAAGGAAATTTGATATGATAACCATAGAGATTATGATTTCTTCTACTTCAAGAAGTCAACCATAGTTGACATAGATATGGAGGAGTAAATTTATAGGCAATAAAACTTGATTTGTATTCACTAAATCAATATTAAATGTCGTAGGCTCGGTCTGATTTTTGCTAACAATTGAGGCTCCAAAACTTTTGTCGCTCCCTCAACCATGATAATAGGTGGTGCTAGCATCTTTAAGATATATCGATGCATGGCTACACCCGAATCAGTGACAATTTACAAGTCCCATTAAGTAAGATTTCAATTTATGAGAACTAGTAAGAATCCATGCTTATAAAAAAAATTGTATAGTGTCTTAGAGTATGCTTAAACTAACCTTGGGAACAATATAAAAAAAAATATACCCATTGTAGTCCTTGCCATTGATAATGGAACTTAAAGACAAATTTTGGATGAGAAAATGGAAGAAAATATTATTTATTGAAAAAAACATTAATTTTTTATTTATTTAATTTGGATGATAAAGAGAAGTCAATATATATTTTTCAATCTCTTTTAAAGATCAAAATAGATGGAAGATCTATAATTTTAATAGGTACATTTTATTTGTTTATAATTCATTCAGTTTCAACTCACCATAAATCACAACTAAATTGATCATATTTTTCATAAGATATCCTAGCCATATGTTGATTTCTAGGTATAACAACAATTTGAATAAAAGTTAACATCAAGATTTTAACTTAAATGAATTATTAACTTTTTGGCTTCTCTCTATCAGTATGATAACCTTGTTTGCTTAAAATTGATTCAAGATATGTTGGAGATGCTTGATATTGACAATTATCAAATAATTTGATATGATGATCAAGGACCATCTTCTATTTTATTTAAATTCCCATTGGTAAAGTAGGGTTTAAAAGTAAATCAAGTCCCAAAACATATGATATCTATTAATTTGAATGAAGTACAAAGTGAGTTGTTATCAACTACATAGAGGAATACAACTACATAAAGGACTTTGATAAAAATGGTCATTCAACAAACTTATACAATATTTACTAATAGACAAAACTTCAAACTTATCTAGATACAATTCACTAATAGACAAAATAGAACTATTTTAAAGCAACAAGAAACATGAATTAAGCTATATTGCATGATCTTCGCTAGTTACTTGAGGAGTGATGAGGGTAGTGATGAGAGAAATGAAGAAGGTGATGCAAACCCTAAACAAAGGAGGTAGAGGCGGTAGTGTGGGTGTAGACTTTGGAGATGGTGAGGGAGCTAAGGAAAATTGTGAAGAAGATGGAGGTGTAGGGTTTGGTTTCCTGGTGGTTTCATTTGGTGGCACTATGCATGCTTATGAGATGATGTTTCCCTATTCTTGCATATATCCCTACAATGATGATGTGGTAGGCGATGGATTTGAGGATTGGGATCTTGGGGTATCTTCAGTGGATGATGAGGACAAATCTCTCTTGGATATCCTCTTTAAGGTCATCCATAAACTTGTGCCCTCTAAGGGGGCTTCTCTGATGCTTGATGGGGCTAAATATTTTATCTTGACCATGTTTCTAGAGGCTCAACATGTTGCTCAAGCCAATAAGCCTTCTAAACCTATTGGGTGCATGAAGAGTGACTATGGGAAATCTTTGAAAAGGGGTTTTCTTCTGCCTCCCCTATTGCTAGTAGATGCTCATACGTTATGTCATCTCTTGTGGGTGTTAATGGGTCCCCCTCTAGGGGTGGCTCCTTTTATGGGTATTACGAAGCCTATTTTTAGGTTAGTGGAGGACCATTTTCTTTAGTCCCCTATTATTTTTGTGTCTAATGTGTGTGTGGATCATGCCATTGTTGGCTTTCAGTATGCTCTTATTCATATATTTTTAGGGAAATGACCTAATATTGATATCATTCATAGCTAGGCTTCAACTTGTTGGTTTGATTATGGTTTGTTGAGTGTTAAGGCACTATCAAATAGTTTCATCCTATTCTCATTCAATATTCTTGAAGGTTTCTCTTGGGTTATTTTGGGAGGCCCTTGGTTTCTTGGTAAAGTTTTTCTTTTCCTTCAAAGCTGGGGGTTAGTTTTAAAGCTTCTAAGATTAATTTTGTTCCTATTTTGGGATAATCTCCTAGAGTTTGCTTTGGAATTCTGGGATGAAAGTATTATTTAGGGCATAGCTGATTCATTTGGTCAGGTGATCACCATTGATGATGTTATGAGAAATAGAACAAGTTTTCGGTATGCCAGATTTAGTGTTTGTATTTGGATTGGTCAGAAGTTTCCCAATAATGTCAATTTGAGCTCTAGGTTTGGTGTTTGGAATTAGATTTTTCATTTTGAGCATTCACAGTTGTACCACCTCCATAGTGTTGGGCCCTTCTCCTTGTTGTGCCATGTGGTCCATGATATGATGTATTCCAATGTGCATTCCTTGTTTGAATTTGTGGACACGAAAAAAGTATCCCTTTGACCTTGCTTGATTTGGGAATAATTGATGACAAATTGGACATAGCATTGCCTTGATTTAGTGTTGTGAGGTTTTTTACACATCCACATTAGGTCTTGGACCCTTGAAAATTGAATAAAATGCATGTCTTGTAAAGGTGTTGTAAAGTGTTGTAAATCACTTTCATACTTTTCTAGACTTTTATTAAGCGTTTAAGTGTAATGGTCCTCCCCCCCCAACTTTTGAATTAAATATTATTTTAATTCAAAAGTTAGCTTTTCCCTCTTCCTTTATAATTAAATAATTATTTTAATTATTTAATTATTAATTAGCCTTTTCTCTCTATAATTAAATAAGTGTTATATTTATTTAATTATTTATCTTTTCCTTATCTCCCCAATTAAATAATTATTTTTAATTATTTAATTATATAATTTTTTCTCACCTTTCTTGTTAAATAAATAAAATTAATATTTTATTTATTTCTCCTACGTTGGCCACCTAAATTAAATAATCTTTATTATTTAATTTCTCTTATCACCTCTTTTTTTGTGCCAATCTTATCTTCCATCTCAAGTCTTTATCTATCCATGTCTTTCTTCTCTCAATTAACCTCCACCCTTGATTAAATTATTTTCTAATTTAATCTTGGCCCTTGATCATGATCCTTATTCTAGCCATTCACTTAGCTCTCCTCTATGAAAGGATACCTTTAAATCCTAATTCACCCTCATTCATTCAATCATCATTCATAATTCATTCATCATCTCTCTTAAGTCAAGCAAGCTAGGGTTTTTGCATCTTAAGTTATCAAGATAGCATTCAAGCTCACTTATAAGGCATTCAAGAGAAAGATTATTCATAAATTGTTGCAGCCATCCAAGATCCATCATCATGAAAAGTTTCTAATTGCATTGTTTCATGTTTCATGCTTCATTACTTTATTTCATCATTTTGGTTTAATTACCTAAACGGGGTTTGACTAAGGCAAACCCCCATTCCCTAACATTCAACATTTCTCTCTCTTTCATTGTGTGTTTGAAGATTTAGGTACCTTGGATGGCTTGGACATGATTAAAAAATAGGTTTCAAGCTTGTTGAAGTCATCTCCCTATTGGAAAGGTCAAAATATTCATAAAAAGTCACTTTCAAGCCCGAATTTGGTAGTTTCAAAACTGGACACCTGGAGGAATAGAAAGAGCAGACAGATCTTTTGATTCCACTTTCAAATTTTCAAAAAAGCCAAAGTGGACTAAGTCACCAACAGTGGCAACTTAGTCCCATTGTACCTATTTTTCAAAGTTTTTGTAGATTTGGATACCCATTTGACTAAAACGGGCTCTAGAACATTTTTCCAGATCTGGGACTAAGTCACCCAAATTGGTGTAAGTGTCCCAGTTGGCCTTTGCATCAAGTTTTTTAGGATTCCAAACCTTCATTTTATCCTTCTTTAGTTTCCATGTGCACACCTTCAATTTCACCAGTTTTTGTTACAATTTACTTGCATTTCTAGATCATTTTGCATTTCTAGATCATTTTGCATATCACAGTGTGTTTTCAAACATCTTGCATTTCATTAGTTTTGCATTAATAATCAATATCTTTCATTAGTTTTCTACATTTATTACATTCTATTTAGGAATATTTCATTCATATTTGCATTATTCTTGAGTGGGGACATTGCACATTTTGTCCTACCTCTCTCCTTTTAGGTGAAAAACCCTAGAAGTGTCAGAGAATCATGGGTTCCAAAATCTTTGTAAACATTTTGGTGAACCCACCTTTAGAATACTTTATTTTCTGATTTTGGAGTCCATCATCATCCTAGAATCAGTTTGCATTAATAGTGCATTGCATTTTACATTAGTTAATTTACATTCTAGAATTTTAAAAATTTCCATTAGTGAAAGTGCATATAGTTTGCATTTTTGCATTCCAAATCATTGAAAAACATTTGAAAACTGCATTTTCCTTTAGTGGGTGATCCCACAATACTGGTTTACATTTTTTGGCAAATTGGACACTGAAATATTTTTTTCTAACTAAATCTTCACTTTTGGGCACCTATAGCGGCTAAACCGTGAGGAATTTGAAGATGATGCAAACTAGTGATTTGTAACATTTCGTCTATAGATTCTAAATATATTTTTTTCAAAAATTTTGGAATTATATTGCACTTCTTTTTCCATCTCCTTTGAAAACTATTTTTTTAGTAAACAACATTTTTAAGGAGTGACGCTCACCGTATAATGCATAACTTTTTTTCCATGAAGGATAAAGGGTATGTGCAGGATCATGATGGGCCAAAATGTGGCAATATTATGGGTATTTGTAGGGTATGTGGCTGACAACTTTTTTTTAACCCAAAATTGATGAAACAAAAAGGGTTTTTAGAGGAGATTCTCAGCTTTCCACCAATATAAATTGTGCTTTAATTTGAATTTAATAAATAATTATTATTCATTTCTATTAGAATTACCTGGCTAAAAAGTCCTATTACGATAGGTGATTGAAAAAATCTATAACTTTCAAAGCGGTATCACATTTTGAATCAAAACATGCATCACATTCACAATACTTCACATACTATAGGATTAAAAAGAAAAATTAAATTTCATGAAGTTTTGAGTAGTTAAGGTGAGTGGAACATATCTGAGTTTTATATTTTTTTAAAAGTTGTAATAAAAAATCATAATTAATTATTTGCTTGGAAAAAAGGAGAATTACAAAAAATATACATCACGGCATCCAGAACATGATTCATCTACTTATATATAAGATCTTATATAAAAATATTCATCATTTATTATGGTTAGGATGGTGGAGACAGACACCTACTTCTTATTTTTTTCCTAAAATTTAGGTACTCTTGCGTGAAATTTCAGAATTTTCACAAATAGATTTTATTTATTTTTTTAAATAAACCCTGTTGTTAGAAGCCATTCAATTTTATACAAATTCTATTCTATTGAACCCCCTTGGGTTCGCTTGAACCAAATGTTCGTTCAAACCCCCAAAAATAATTTTTTTTTGCATGGGGTCATTTTTTGCAACTTTTCCTTCCTCAATGGAATCGTAAACCACTTTTATGGGTTTACCCTAGTATTCAGGTCATACAAACTAAAAAGCATCAAAATCAATTGAATTTTTTTGAAAATTTTGAAAAAGCCCTAACTGGGACTAATTCGCCATTCTGGGCGAATTAGTCCTATTGTAGATTTTTCATTGTCTATTACAGCATTAGAAACCTCATTTTTGTGCTTTCTAAGCCTCCTAGTATCATATACTATAAGTTTGGGAAGTTTTGGGAACAATTGGTTTTATTCATCTAGCTTAAAATCATCAATTTAGGGTAGTAATTTTCAAATCATTTCAATCTAAAGCATCATTAGATATAAAAATGCTCACATTTTTGAAATTTTGAATAACATGGATAAATGTACTTTTCACTTTTGCGTACATAATGTTTCTATTCATAAAACTTTGCATAAGTTTGATAAAAGTGCTTTCATTTTTCGGATACACATTGTTTGCATTCTCAAGGTTTTGCATACATTGGATATACACTATTTACATTGTTAAAACATTGCATGAAATGGTTTCATGTGCTTTTCATTTTTGTTCAAACAATGTTAGTGTCTTACATATTTAGACATGTTAATCTACATCTTTCCTATCCCCTCCCTATGAGAGTGTTTTAGTGAAAGAGAATACAACCTTGGACATTCCTAACAATCATATTTTTTCCTCTCCTAATATCTCTCCTATTGGTGACGAAGATATTTTGATAGAAAAATCAATCAATGAGAGGTTTGAGAAACCTATTTGTTTCTCTCCTCTTACCTCTCTTAGTGGACAAGACATTGATGAACAAGACAACACAATCATAGGTAATCATGAAAATAACATTTGTTCTTCTCCTAGTATCTCTCCTAGTTGTGAAGTAGATACTCTGACCTTAGACAACACAATCAATGAAGGTCATGAGAATCTTAGTTGTCCCCCTTCACTTAGCGAAACCCTTATTGAGCAATAAAATTCAACCATTGATCATTCCCCTACTTGTGATGAAGTCCTTTTAGAAGAACCAACCTTTGAATGTCAAAAATATTTGGCTTGTCATTCTCCTAAAAACTCTCCTCCTAGGGAGAATATCATGGTGCAAAAAAATATGAACATTGACACATATCCTTCAAACACTAAACCTTCCCTAGGTGAAGATAATAAATTGACATTAGAATCCCCTTCACTAACAAGTCATGCCAATAAAGACAAGATTTTTGAGGTTATGACAAAACAAGTGGGATCTCCTTTAATTAGTGAACTTCCTAAGTCACCTCCCACTAGTGTATCACACAAAAAACTAAGAGATGTCTTGAAATCCATGATGCAATCTAATCATAACAATGTTTTACATCTGCTAAGTTGTAACTTAGTGACTCAAACATATAGGGGATCACACATCACTCCTAAGCCATTACCTTTTTTCTCAACTTAAAGTCCCTAGTATTGATGACCCTAAAAAGACTCCTACTAATATATTTGTATGGAAAATCATTCAACTATCACCTATATAGAACTTTCTATTTCAAGAAATGTTGCAAATCAAGAAGGAGGAGACCCAATCTTACATAAAATTGAACAATGTAACATCCTTCTCTCGTCCCATGCAAGTCACTTAGTAAAAAATCGCATTACCTAAACATGAATTACCCTCACTTGAGATTCAAAACAATAATGACCCCTTGATGATAAAGGTGATTATTAACGAAACCTTAGTTAGACACACTCTCATAAAAAATGGAGTAGAAATTAATGTTTGTAGCATGGACCTCCTAAACAAACTTTGCATGGACAAAAAGCTCATTCAACTTAATGATGTTCATATTTGTGGCTTTGACAATGTTAAAAGGAAACCACTAGGGATGATCACATTACCTATTGAGGTCGGATCTATAGTGTTTCCTACCTCTAGATACATATCATGCAAGGACCCCTTCCATACAATCTTCTCCTAGGGAGACCATGGATTCATGCTATGAAAGGAGTCCCATCTACCCTTCATCGTACAATGAAATTTGAATACAACAAGATATACATAATTGATGCAGATGAACAAAACAATGAATCAATTGATCACAATATTTCCAACTCCCCTAATCCTTTCATTCCTAGATCAAAACTTGAACTTATATAAGTTTATGCTAATTCTTCACCTACAAAAAAACTCTTTCATGATAATTGGGGGTCATTAGATTCTACACCTCCTTTCAATAGAGTTTCCAAAATCTCACCCTCATGGTCCAAAGAGTCATATACAAACAATTCATTCTCTGACACAAGTTCTAGTAATGATTGAGGTTTCACACCTACCTTTAAGGGAGAGTGCAAAATATCACGATCTCAACCAAAACAACCTTGTGTTTTACTCACTCAACTTAGTTCTATAAAATTACCCCATGATGGTGATGGGGGCTATATAACTCCCATCCCTTATGAAGGAATGACACATAACATTAAAAAGGATTTGTGTTCTTGTAAAGAAACCAATCTTTCTCAGAAGCATAAACCCCCTCCATCCCACTTGGAAGATTGTTATGGTACCAAATACAATCTCCTTCTACACATGGATGCAATCAAAAAATGATGCAAACTAACATATCATACTCAAAATATCTAGGGGTATCTCCCTTATCTCCACTTTCATCTAGGACTTTGCACAAAAAAATTTAACGTCTCAAGGAGTGTGGTGCTCTTCCTTGTGTTGGATCACCTAATTCCTCTACTTGATACTTTCATCCACTCTAGGCTCACCTTTGTCCTACACTAAGTGGGAGAAAGGGGTTAGGTAGCCTTGTCCTCGTATGTCACTTGTCGTTGTCTCTTTTGTCTAGTTGTTAACCTTTCATGAACATATAAGAGCAAGCTTGGGATGTGGAAAAAATGTCTTAAGTTGACTCGCATGTGACATACTTATTCATGATGTAGCTCAATTCAAAAACATATGACTTGGCATAGGGCCTTCCAAATTGACTCTCATGTCTTTTTTCATAGCATTTTTTATTTGCTTCTTTAAAGTAATTGCTCACAATATGGTGTGTAGCAATTCCTTTAAAGTGGGGGAATACATTGGCATTGTTCATTTTACATTTTTTTTCCTTTTCCTTGGTTCTTAGTGCAACCTTCTTACTTCATATGATGTGTTTGTCACTTTTTGGATGACATTGGGTGTGATGTCCTTCATGAGCATGATCTATCTTAGCATATTACATTCCTCTTAATGGCTTGATGCAACACAATGCATCCACTAAGTTTCAAATTTTCTATTCTTTGATTGGTCCTTGTTGATGCCTAAAAATGTCAAGCAACAACCTTATGGGAAACTTAGTTAATGGGGGGACCAATTGCGCTAAACTAACTGACCTTCAGTTTTTTAAAGAAGTCATCTCCTTCTATATTTGGGGGGTTTAGAATGCGAAATAGAAGCAGGTATATAAAATAAAGATCTAACCTAAGGAGATGCGCCAAGATTTAGGTGTGGGCACAGTAAACCTTCCTTTTAGATGGGATTTAAGGGCCCGTTTAACAATCTGCATGTCCGAAAATAATAGATAACATAGATGAAGATCCTAAGAAGTTTATCAAATAACATAAAATAACTTCCATACACATTTACTGAAAAGAAGAGTCTAAGACATGTTCTGAATTAGCAAACTTATATTAAAATTATAGAAGTTCTGCAAATAAACTGCTCAGTACAATAACAACATAATATTTAATGTTTTGTCAATTAGCTAAGAAAAAAAAAGGTCGAACAAGAATGGCACATTCTACGAGTCTTAATACAATAATCTAAAAAAAATACAAAGGACTCGTGTCTTTCCCCATTTTTTTGTGTATTCTCCAAACTCTCAACCCCTTTTTAGAGAGTTGAAGTAGTATATATAGAGAAGCATCCCATCGCTCAAAAGCTAGTAACTAAAAAGATTCCCTGGAATGAGCAATGATGTCCATCACAATGATTTCCCATGGACGTTGCAACAAAAAAGATTCTAAAGCATGGAATGCAATCACCTTCAAACTAGATGCATCCCCCTATGAATGATTATTGTGGTCCCAATGTGGAAGCAGCAAAATTCCCATGTAGACATGTGTCACTCACCCATAGAATTGGTTAGGAAATGTGGCAGAAGGATGGGGCTTGTTGCTCATTCCTTTATTCCTTGTGATGAGAATCCCTGTAGAGAAGACATGTGGAAGAGTCTTCGTCTCAAGCATTGATTATGGAGTTTGCCAAAAGGTGCCTGCAAAATGATGCTACATGGCATGTAGGAAGAGATCGATAGAGAGGCAAAGGGGAGTGGGATCACAAAGGTCTACACTGCTGACACATGGAAACATGGTGGGGCTTGATAGAGTAGCAAAGGAAGAAATCTTTACAAGGAGTGTGTGGCAGACACATGGAGGCAGTGGGAGAAATTATTCAAAAGGGGCCTAGGGATATATAAGCATATGAGGCGTAGGTTGGGCCTAAGAAAAATAATCCTATCAACCTGAAGGGAGCTCAAGGGATTTTTAATCCATAGCTTTTAGCGACTATTAGGAGCGTTTTTCCTGTAGAATGAGAACCCAAAATTTTTGGTTCAAGGACCACAGGCTTATTTATTGGGCGATGGAGTCAGAGCTTTGAGAGCACGGTCTACAGAGGCAGCCAATCAGCCTTGAATGGTATTGATATGGTGCATAGATTCTATTGCGCCTCATGCAAATCGATCACTTCTTTGAAGGGAAGCTTCATGGATATCCTGGTCCCAGACAAGCTGAAAGAGCAATCACACTATCTGATGGGTGATGCCTTCAATGTCCTCAACAGTAGGGGGTTTCTAAAATTATGAAAGGTAGATAAATCCTGTTGATTCTCCTTGATTTTTGTTACGATATGCTCCATTTTTTCCACTGAATCACCGATAAGAAATGAGGAGGGCAAGCCCATTTGAGTCAGTTGGGAGAATTTCATTTGTATACTTCTCATAGTCTAACTCAATGTCACCAAGCAATTGTTGGCATGGAGGATGGCTACATGACATCGGATGAATTCTTTTGTTGTCTTGGCAGTTGATCTCTAATCTTCAATCCATGTGTTCACTAGGTCCTCATTCGCACCATGTATAGCTTGTCTAGCAACTTCTTTGCCCCGGGAACCTTCTCTTCTATGAACTGTGGGAACTACTCACTTGTTCCACACACCTCTTTGCTCAAACTTGTTGCTTCCACCATGAATTGTAGCACTGGTTGAAGAGTCAGACAAAAAGTCTTGACTTTTTCCTAGTAGGAAATGTATAACTACTGGGCTACTAAAAGGAGATCTGGCTGAGTAGCAAGGGGTTGGGGAGGATTCTTCGAAGCACCAATTTCCATCTCCTTTGACCTGACATCTTGGGTTAGCTCCTCAATTATTTTGTCTACAATAGAGAGTCGTTCCTGTAGAGTCCCTAACTTGACGAGCAATTTCTCTTTAGCTTGGCCTCTGGTTGTGGATTCTTTTTGCAAGGAAAGCCTTACTTCCTGGATCTCCCTCTCAAATTGAGCTTGTTTGTTCTAGAGCTCCCGATCCTTTTGTTGGATTTCTTTCTCCAATTGAATTCACTATTGCTGAAGCTCTTTAGTTTTCTATTGCATTTCTCCCTCTTCCCACACCAACTAGTCTTGTAACTCTTGGTTTTTCTGTTGTAGTTCAATGACCAGGTTGGGATCCATGGATTGGAACTTTGCAAGTTCTGCCCATATTTTGGCACCTTCCACCTGAGCTTTTTGGGATATTCATGTAATTTCAGCTTCCCTTGCCTTGTCCTTCTTTAGTAGGACCTCCATCCTTTCCTTGAAATTCTTAAGCTCTTCTTCCTTCTTCTTTAGTTGGTGACTATACTTGAGGAAGTAAGTAGTCACCACTCACTAGGTTTCCTCCATCAACTCAACCTTGTCCTATGGCTGGGCTACGTGTAGATCAATCCCTACAACATGCATCGTATATTCCTCGGGTTGCATCTCTTCCTGCGGCTTGATGGTGCTTGGATGCATAGTCGTGAAATGCAATGACTGTTGAGCTTCATTGAAAAGGGTCTGCACGCATGGCTCAGCCAATTTTGTAGCATTTCTTGCTTTCCTCTTCTAGACCCTGATAGCTTGTGCTGCTTTTGTTTTGTTTCCCTCTAACATAAATTATGTTGGTGATTTAATCAACTCACCAGTGAAGGGCGCACCAAGAGGAAGAGAAAAAGCGAAAGAGAAAGTTGTGGTCCTAACTGATGTCTTCTTTGGTAAAGAGACTATTAATGGGGAGAACAAGGGAATGTTAAACCAAGTCCCAATCAGGGAAGTGGCAGAAGGACTCATGGGGACCAATGGTAGTAGCGGAGATGCAAATGATACCATCTATTGAGTAAGTTGAGTTGAGGCTAACATGGTGGGAATAAAAGGAGTAGAAATGGCTGATCTGGACTAGGCTATGACGAATGGTGGAACAGACCAATGTGGAAGAATTAGGAGAAACATCCCATGATCATGGAAGCAGAAGTGGAAAAAGAAAGGATGACAATTGAAGTAATTTGGGGTGTGGATACAGAAGAGGTAGTAGGAGTAACCAAATATTGTGTAGTGAGAAGAGGGGGAGAGAAAGATTCATGAGGCGTGGAGGACTCTGATCCTTAGCTCGTTGGAGGTTCTTGTCAAACCTCTCTAAAGGTTGCATTTGTACACTACCTCTTATCGAGTGGAGAATTGTCCACCTCTATGACTCTGAAGGTAGATGGGTTACCCTATATCTTTTCACAACCCATGTGCATGGTAGTGAGGCCTCTAACTGTGATGTTGTCACCCAAACTCTCAATGAAGTCTTGTCAGACTGCTCTGTTGCTTTTCTAGTTTTTTTTGCTTGGGCCTATTTCACCTCCTTTCCCTTCACTCTATATGTCTTAGCCTCCTCTAGGTCTATATCCTCATCATCACTTGAGTCAGTATCATCATGCCTTCTATTCCATAAAGTATCAAATCTTTCATCCTTGTCTACCTCTTGGAACGAAGCATCAAGGCATTTGATTTCCTGACAATAAATCTAGAAGGCCGCAATTTTCTCTTTGCTCCACTACCAATTCTTAACCAATTTATTGTGAAGGGTGGCCCCCATTTGGTGCTTCTCATTAGGCTTCACCAAAGGAAAATAGAAAGAGAGCCATGGTGGCCTCCTATCTTCAGTAGGAATATAGGCCAAGTCCACAAATAGATCATCCTGCTGGGTAAGTGCACCAAGATGGTTCCCAAAAAAGGGGCTTAAGTGGCCACTTTTTTTTTTGAAATCAAGAAATTCTGACCTTCAACGTGAAATTGAGGATAGCTACACTCAAAATTTTTAGATGGAACAAAAACAAGGACCATAGTGCTCCAAGTCTACTTTCTAAACTACTAATTTATTTTGAAAATGGTTGAGATTAAGGGGTTCAAAAGAGGGACACACACAAATTGCTGTTGTTTCTGTCAGAAAAACATAACATAGCAACTCTTGTGTGACCCGAAACACCTGTTAAATTTTTTTGTAGTATTTTAAAATCGCCCTACCAGAAGTTAGATAACAGTATGGTAAGGACCTGATATTTTTGATAATTTTAATGAATATTTGATTTTTTATTAATTTCTAAGTGGCACTTCCTAAAAAGTAATTTTGGCCGGTTCCTAATTTTTGAAACTACTAGATTTTTTTAATTTTTTTTTTAAAATTGTAGAATGGAGTCTAGTTTCTAAAAATGTAATTTATTTCAAATTTTGATGAACGGTTAATTTATAGTGAAAAAAATACCAAACACTGCTTTTTGAAGAAAAACAGATATACAAACAAAAGAAATTATGGATGAAAGGCTTAACATTGTTAAAAAGTGAAAAAAATTACATCGTTGGAAAGCTAATAAAGAACCTAACATTACCCATGTGTTCGATTTTTTTGATATTGAACCAAATGCAATCTTGATGGTGAGCATGAACCCGATTATGTGAAAATTTGTTGAATTTGGAAAAAACACGTCTCTGGTCTTTAAGAATGCCCTCCAAGCCTTTGGGTTGGTTTTCCAAGGCAAAAAACAAAGCAAATTTGCAATGAAAACAATAACGTGAACGCATTTTTTGTTAGTTTGGCCACAAAAGTGCGACCATTTCAATGCACTTACCCTGCTCTGACTATGGATTTTTTTATCTTCCCAGAAAGGGTAGGAGTTGTGAGTCACCTTAACATTTAGGTCCGCTAAATCATTATTAGGGTTATATTTCCACTTATCACAAATTAATACTAGCCCTAGATGAGCCAACTATGCTTCTAGTAGACCATGCATTTTCTTCTTTTCCATTATCATTGTTTTGAAGCTCAAAGGTAAGAAGAAAAAATATTTCTTATTTCCCCCCCGTAAAAGTTGTTGTCGATAATCAACAGTTGCTGAAACACCTCTTGGGCCAACACCCTATCTATAATGCATGTCGGGAGTCGAAATGGCTCCTCGGTAAAGCTATGCAACCTAAAAAATGTGAAATCCTCCTCGATAAACCAATCAAAAGGATGAAAAATTTGCATCTACCCTATTTGATCGGTAGAAAGCCGATAAAGCTTGGCATCCTCACTAAAATCTTGCAAAATTGGACTCAAGAAGCACTCCAAAATGTGTAGTAATTGTAAGTTGCAAAGAGGAGGGGAGTCCATACAGAAACTGGCCTTCTTACTCCATGTTCGTCAAAAATAGCCAACCCATATGTTTTCTAAAGAAGTCAGGGTTTTGGTGCAAAAACATATGAGCGAGGAGAGAAGAAAACCTAAATTTATGTTATGTTGTATTCTTTGATCTAGGTCAGCATTTCCTGGATGATGAATTCCATGAAGTCATACTAGAATAAATAATGTTGTCTCCTCAACTAAAAACCCAGACCCAATTGAAACTCTTGCACGTTCCTATCATTGTGCATGCCGCAAACAAAATCCATCATAGAGAAGGCCTCTTGTAAGTTTGAGCTAAAAGCATTGTGTATGACCGAAATCTGTGGTGGCTTTGAAAAATATTCCTTAGGCCTTTTGGTCTCTTAGTTATAAAAGCTCAGAGAAAGATCTCTAGTTTGCCAGAACTCCTCCCCCTTTTTTGGAGTGAATTTCTCCATCTTTTCTGCTCTATAGCCCTTTCCAAGAGGGATGCATAGCATATCCCTTATAGCCTCCATGCTAAGCACAACCCTCGGTTCCTAGCCTTCAAAGGTGTCGGTATCTAGGTTAAAATTCCCCATGCACTCATGAACAAGTTCCAGGAAATAATGCACAAAAGGAACCATATACTACGGGAGACTGCAGAACCATAGCTTGTATGCCAAAGCTTGTTTACTACTGCACTATTTCATCCTCTCATAGGCTGCTTCCCTAAGACTCTTAGGGTTGGTTTTAAGGACATGATCATGAATGTTATCATATTCTTCTACTATTTGGGTCTAGTCCCTATGAGCTTTCTTGTCCATAGCCTGCATGCGTACCCACTTTGGCTTCTCTAGCATCCCAGGCAAAGCGTAAGAGATGTTATCAAAAATGTTGGTTATTGGTGTTCTATGCATGACATCAAATAAGCTTTGAGTCACCTCTCCTTGTGCTTCCATCTGAAGATTCTAGGTCATTTTAGGAATTTGTGGGCCTTAGCAATGTTTAAACTCTCTACAATTCACTTGGGTTCTTTGGAAAATTCCTCACTCAAAGCTCTTCGCACTAAATAGTGTACTCAAGGAACTCTTCACAGTGTCGTTCCTTCTCATGCAACATCTAGTCTTTTCTCGACGTGGAGTTGTAGATAATGGTTTCCTTTTTGTAATTAATTCAACATGTACCACCAACTCTCTTTCTCATGCAAAATGAATTCCTTTCGCTTTGAAAAGATAAAATAATTCATAATGACAATTAGTCATTATGTCCTACAGCTCTCCATTTCCTAGGAAATTGAGCTGGTGATTAAAGGCATACAAAACCTTTCACATTCTTTACAATTAATAACCTAAAAATAATGATTAAGCCAAAAGTGTAATGAGTACATAAAAATATTTGACTTCATCCTTGGAGAAATAAAAATTCCCACAACGTGACAAATTAGCAATTGACCATGCAGACAATCACTTGGGACTTCCATCGATTTTAGCTAATTAATTACTCCTTAACTTCGCACACAACAATTTGAACATAGCAGATGCAATTGGGTGGGATTCTCAAGTTTTCTCTTGGTGGGAATTTCGAGTTGGCTTTTGATGGGAATTTTGAGTTAATACCTAACCAACATCATGTAGAATTAGCATTTGGTAGTTGGGTAGAGATAGGCGCAATGATTACTCTAATTAGGCTCACTAGCAATAAGTTATAAATAGACTTTTTAGGTGAAATTTCTAATAGGTGTTTGAAACATATGATGAAGAACAAGCATTCTTTGGAAATTATAGCAATGAAGTGGATATTGGGGAGGGATTTCATAGAATACAAGGATAATTATAGGGTTAATATTGACATTTGCTCCCATTTCGTTGCTTCTCTGCTTGATATATAGGTACCCAAGCCAATGATCCTGTGACTCACATTGGAAATCTTCCTGAAGCACTACCTTGGTGGCCTTGGAGAAGTGGTGGAAAATGTGGTGTATGGCCTTGGTCTTCCTACGGCGAGTGACCTCTTTAGACACATTGAAGAAGATGCAGTGGTGCCATGGGTGTCATTCCTGACCGTATTCTGCATTCTGATGCTTGAAGAGCACTATTGGAGGATCACTTGTGCTTGCCACTTCTTGCTACGCTGCTACAACATGGTGTTTTTCTATGGCGTGGAGTGGTACACTAATTTTAGAAACCTAGTGTATCCTCCACCACTTGCCATTGCTACTATTGACACTCCTATTTTTGTTAATGATAATGTTGTTGTTCCCGAGTTTATTGATGAAGTTGTTCCAAATGTCGTTGACGCT
>VDFB02091672.1:0-18629 GCA_007258455.2 Sequoia sempervirens | reverse complement strand
TTGACTCCTAATTATATATATGTCCATGAGATATGAGAGAAATCGTTTTGTATATGATGAAATGATAGGTAATGGTAGAAAGAATGTTAGTTGCAAAAGCAAAATAGTTTTGTAGTGAACTCCAATTACAGATGGATAAATAGAGAAATAAGGATAATAAATTCTAAAGGATTAAGACAAGGTAAAGATAGATATGAAAGAAATTGAAGTAAAAATTTGTGGGAATATAAGTCAGATGTGAATGGTGAGGGGTAGAGTGTGGAAAAATATTGAGAACATGAATTGCTAAATCAGAAGTAGATATTTTAGAATGGATAAGGGAATAGGACATAAATTCCTCATGACTGTATGAAGGATAAGATGGTGAATGTTGTAGTGGCATGACATTGAAATGGGAGAATGAAAATACTAAAATGATCGAGATAATAATACTAGAAGTTGAAGGTGAGAAGAAATCTTTGAGATAAGAATATTTGTCTGGAAATGGAGGGAAGAGATGAGGTTGAAGGAGTTGATTGGGGTTAACATATAGAGTGTATTGCTAATAATTGAAGAAAATTGTTGCAGAACTACAAAAGGGATAAGGGAATTTATTGGATGGTAATTTAAGCTAGAACAAACCAATAGTTGGTAATGGAAGTAAAATTAGAAGGATAGAGAAGGATTGGTGTAGATTGGTTGAAGAAAGGATGGGAGGATACTTGGAAAAGATGAATAAAAGAGATTGTGATTCTAAATAAGACAAAGGTATAGACTGTAATTCAAGTTTGAATTGAGGCAATAGAACATAAATAAAAGATAGTGCAATAGATGAAGAAATAGATGTAGATAATGATAGAAATGGGAGAAGCACACAGAAGGTACAAGTGTATATGCATGGAAATTTTAAAACTAGATTTATCAAAGGAAAAATGGATAGCGAGTGTCCTAGTCTTAGGGGAGTTGTGTGCATGATGGTTGGTTTTGACCTAGTTGGTGCACCGTTGGAGATTTGTTTATTGTTTTGAGACCTCAACCTAGTGTTGGTTAAGAGGATTGATCTTTTGGGAATATGATGTGTTTTGTCAAAATTGTGATACTTGATTTATGCTTGTATGTGTCTATGATGGACTATGATTTATGCCTTGTTTAGTAGGCATCAAAAGTGTGATTAATTTCCTTATGCTTGAATGTTGTGATGTCAATCTTTTATACTCTGGAGAATGAACCATATGTCACTTGGATGTAATTGGATGGTAGTTGTACCGTGTGTTGCTATATGCATAAGTATAAGTAGATATACTATGTATGTGGTGTGCATGATTGGAAAGTTCAAGATCCAGGGGTGGTGCTAGTGGAGCCACCAGGATTTTGGAGAAGTGTAATGTTAAGTAGTAGAACTGCAATATTGTACAGTATAGGGTCCAATGGGACTAGTATTCGGTGGAAAGTGCCACCTAGGAAAATGTGAAGGATATTGATAGATCATTCCCTTATCTTAGAATTTTAGTATTTTTTTTTATGTCTGCATATTATGACTTTTATTATATGTACTGGATGTTTAAGACTTTTATGTCGATGTTTTGTAATAAGACATCGAGACAATGTCTCTTCCAAGTGGGGAAGGATGTCACGTCTCAAACTTTGATGCTACTTGAATTTACTTTATGTGGAACTGATTTATGAATAATTGTGTGTGGTAGAATAAATATTATGTTATTTTGAAAGATGAAATAAGTAAATGATTATTTTATTTTAAAAAAGATGAAATTCAATGAATATTATTTTATTTCGAAGTGATGCAATATAGAAAATGTTATTTTGGAATAATAAATTATATTTCTTCGATTTATTTTTGGACACTAATCTATTAATGGGTGCCTGAGTTTTCATGAGTTGTAGGTTGTCGAAGACCAAGGGTGTAGTTAAGGTAGAGGAGGCTAGCTACCTGGTAGGGTTAAGATGGAATGGTCTCTTTCTCACACACAAACACTTAGTAAACATATAATTGCATTTAGAATTTCATTTAGTTAATCATTTTAAATATTGTTATTACTTTATAGTTAGTTATTTAATTAATTGGTGGTAAAATTAAATGCACATAAAAATTAAAATAAATAGTTTTAAATTATTTTAACTCTTGATTTTTATTTCAAGATTAAATTATTATTATTTTTATTTTGTGGATAAATGTGATGCATGGCTAATAAATCATGTTTTCTATTAAAAAATTATTTTTATTGAATAAATTTGAAATAAATCATGGAAAAGAAAGCAAGATTTTCAAAAACAAAACAATGAGGGAGGAAACAATAGAAAAATAGAAGAAAAGAACTTAAATTTAGTAAATAAAAATGCAAAAAACATATCAAAACAAAGATAGAAAAAGAGAAAGAAAATAATAAAAAAGAATAATCTCTTAAATCCTCTCAACAACAGAAGATTCATTTAGAACACTAGATTCATTTTTTTCTCAAATTTCAATCTGCAAAACAAAAACAAAAAACAAGAACAGTAGAGTTAGGGAAATTGGGCAAAGAAGAAGAAGAACAGTGGAAAAGAGAGGAGAACAAGGAGTGAGCTAAACATGATAACATTTTTTCTAGGTTTTTATTCATTTTCCATTGTATTTAATCCCAGTTTGTGTGAATAAATGGATCTATCTCCGTTTGATTTGGGTGAAAGATTAAATACCATTGTTGATACCCAATTGATTATATCAATTGTAATTATGCATTTGATGTTTAAAACATCTATTTTTTCTGTGTAAAAATTTAAGAATCATGGCTATAATTAAACTGTTTATTTTTATACTATGGCAAACCATAATACTATATTTTTTTCAAAGTAAATATACGTTATTCTATTGTATATGTATGTCATGAATATAATAATATTATATAACTATATATATCATACCGTACAGTATAATATATATAATACTATTATATATATTAGCAAGGAATATAATAATATTATACACATAAATATTACACTGTACAGGATTTGAACTCATTTTAATTGACATTTTGAAACACATGTTTTGTTTTGAGACGGGAGGAAGAATTAATGATAATATGTTTTAAACAAACAAATGTTTAGTTGCTTTGTTTATAGCCTGCGTTGTGGAAAGTAGCGACCTTTCCACAGGTAGTGCTACCTTGAGGGGTCGTCAACCTCACCTCCCCTAAACGCTATGATTTGATTTTATTTTGATTGAAACTTGAAACCTTCGCTGGATGTATCTTGTGACTACGATTTCTTGTATGATTTTTCTTTAAATTGCATATATGTGTGTGTGTGTGTGTGTGTGTGTGTGTGTGTGTGTGTGTGTGTGTATGTGTGTGTGTGTGTGTGTGTGTGTGTGTGTGTGTGTGTGTGTGTGTGTGTGTGTGTGTGTGTGTGTGTGTGTGTGTGTGTGTGTGTGTTTGTGTTTGTGTGTGTATGTATTTATGCATTTATATATATGTATATATATATATATACTTATACCACTATATTTGCAACAAATTATAGGATGTTGATAAGTTCTCCATTTTTGGATCAAGTAATTTACTTATGTTGTAAACAATATTTTTGTATATGTAATGTAATATTAATATATATAATACATACATACATACATATATGCAAGATTTATTTAGGGTACCGAGATGAATATAAATTTGATTTAGAAAGTGTACATGATGAATATATTTGTATATATATAAATCATTTATTTTAGTTAAAACCAGATAAACAACTTATTTTTTCTTATGGATTATCTCTTTTCGTTGGATTTGTAATATAGATGGACATGCAAATCAAAATAACGAACTTGGAGTTAAAATGTGTTTCCAAAAGAACTCAATGTTTAGTGAATGCTTGAA
The DNA here is from genome assembly GCA_007258455.2 of Sequoia sempervirens. Taxonomy (NCBI): domain Eukaryota; kingdom Viridiplantae; phylum Streptophyta; class Pinopsida; order Cupressales; family Cupressaceae; genus Sequoia; species Sequoia sempervirens. The sequence continues at coordinate 14,781 of VDFB02091672.1, read as the reverse complement.
ACTTAAATAAACTTAAAAGATTTTATAATTATACTTTCTATAGAATTACTTCAAGGATAGGATGTCGAATGTGGGCTCCCAGAGACAGTAATTTACTTTTTCTAAATTACCATTATGTTTAATTATTTCTTTTCCAAGCTACTAGACCAGTGAAATAGATGGTTTTTGAAAAGCCTAGATTATATGTTATATATGTCTCTGCCACATCATGTATGCAAGTACTATGTTATTCTAGTTTAGTAATGCATATAGACATCAGGCACGCATCGAGAGATTCCCTCCCACTTATACCGTTCTAGGTTGTTAGGCTCTTTGTGTAGGGTCGGTGCTTTCTTCGTGTTAGGAAGAAACCTAGGGAAGTTCAATACTTTGTGGATGGGCGGAAAAGGTGCCTTAACCTCACTCTTGGCCTTGGCTTGCGGAAGACCTTTAGAGTCATGGAAGTTGAGGATACAAATTATTATACTATATGATACATTATGGATATACTTCTTTGTAAAATTCTTGTATGGCTTGCTTAGCAATCTGTAAATGTAAATCTATCTTCATGGATGTAATTGCTATATTGATGCAAAACTTATTCTTGTAATATTGAAACAAATGTAATGTAACACCCCTACTGGTGTATGAGATTTGTACTTCATTATTGTAACTTGCTCTTGTGCAATTATCGATATTCTATTTAATATATACTTCACTATCCTTATTTGGAATAAGCATTACTTTTTGGAATACTATTTTTAGTATGTGATTTTTTCATGCTTTACATTGCAAAAAAGCGCTTAAGTGATGCTTCACCTCTTTGTCGGCAAGCCAAGATTTGAAGGGGGATTTCTTGGATCATTTGTATTTCTAGTGCCAATGAAGCTCAGATGAGCTATGTATGTATCTTGTATCTGTTTCTTTGAAAGATGGAAAATGTATTTTTGTATCTAAGATTATGAAATCATTTTTTTGGAAATATTGTAAATTTCGTTGAATGAAATGAGAAAGATAATTTATTGCTACGTGTTTGGAAATTAGTTTAATTCACTTGTGGTAAAACATAGGAGAAATTATTGAGTTGAGCAAGGGGCATGTTACATGGAATATTTTTGGATGTTTTCTAATGTTGCTTTGTGGTTCGTAGGATGTTTTTGGACCTAATGAAGAGTGAATTGATTAAACATTTGGTGCTAGCGTTAATACAGGTTTTGTCGACATGGTGTGTTAGCGTTACTCGTGGATATGCTTCATTGTTTGTGGAAGCATGGTGAAGCGTGTCGATGTGGATTTGGGTCTTAGTTAACCCTTAGCATGGTTTTCCTTCACTTCTTTCCATCGTGGAAGTGTTGGGTGCTAACCTATTTATTGATTGCATGTTTGAGGTGCATACATTTCATTAAGGATGACCTAAACAAGGTTGTTTGAGGTTGTGAAGGATATATAAGCAAGGTTAATTGTTGGAGATATGTGGTGTGTTACGAGATGAAAAGAAAGATGCAAATGTGATCAAGTGTGGTGATCTAAGTGCAAGCTTAAATGCCTAAGGCTACCAAATGCAGTGAGCAAAAGGTGTCTACATTTTTAGTGAACTTGAAGTTGCTTTTGACAATGAGTCAAAGGTTGAAGATGGTGTAGAGTTGTTGTGGTGGATCTTCCTATTACTCTGAGGTAGTGAACCTCCTTGTAACAGTCTTCTTCCATTCTCTTCTATTTTGGATAGTAATCCCTTTTGGGATTGATCCTATTATATTTGATGTTGCTATTCATTTATATGTGAGTTAATCCTCATTATGGTTTTCCACATAAATTTGGTATTTTATGGTGTATGATTGTGAATGCATTTGTGTTTTAGCTTGTTTACATTCATGCTAATTAATAAGGATTTGAAGATTAACGAGGGTTTAAATGTTTTAATGTATGACTGATTTACCCCCCTCTTAGTTGTATTGTGTGTCAAACAATTGGTATCATAGTTGTGGTTCCTTGGAAGAAGCTTAACCACTTGTGATAGATCTAATGGTGTATAGGGATGGTATCAAGGTCCCTATGTTTGATGGATCAAATTATGCTTTCTAGAAAGCTAGGATGGAATCCTTTCTTGTCTCATTAGGGTTTAGTGTTTGGAAGTCAATTGAAACTAGATACAAAATGCCTACTACTCCTCTAGAAAGTAATGATGAGATCAAAGATTATGAGAATAATGGAAAAGAAAGGAATGCTATCTTGAGTGGACTTTTTGGTTTAGAACTTGTGAAGGTAATAAGCCTGAAAATTACAAAAGAGATCTGGAAAAAGTTGTGAAGCATTTATGAAGGAGATGATAAGGTCAGGCAAGCAAAGATGCAGAATCTCAAAGCCAAATTTGAAACCCTAGGGATGTCAAAAGATAAAGATATTTCAAGCTACATGCTCCAAGTGGATGAAATTGTCAATGTCATCAATGGTCTTGGTGGAAAACTGGAGGAAAGCAAATTTGTGAAAAATATATTGAGAACTCTTCCTAAATCTTACAATGCTAAACTTTTTGGTATCAAAGAAGCTTAGAATTTGAATCAATATTTTAGAGATTTTTGGTGCTTTAACTACTTTTGATTTAAGAGAGTTTGACCAAGATGATCCAAGGAAAGAAGCTACTTTTAAAGTCAGTAAGAAAGAGAATGATGAATTTGTTCTAGATGATCTTGATGAAGTGGAAGAAAACTTTGTAAGAAGATTGAAAAAGGGCACTAGCAAATACAAAAGTAAGTTACCCTTTAAGTGTTTCAATTGTGGAAAGATAGATCATTATGTTTCTAATTGTCCAATGAAAGTTGCAAATGACAAAAACAAAGATCATAAAGGTAAATATGTCAAGAAGAGTTACTATGTTAAAGAAGATGGTGGTGTGTATAATGATAAGGAATCAAACTATCTGAATGATGGATGCTTGTTCATGGATTTAAATGTTGGAACTAATTCTATTGATCCTGAAAGATGTATGAAGAAATCGCTCTAGAAATAGGTTACAGTATTGAAGGAACTATGTTGACTGCTTTTCATGCAAGAGAGTAGAAAAACTACTGGATAACTGATAATGGATGCTCAAATCATATGATTGGTGATAAGAATAAGATTGTTAAGCTTGAAAAGTATGATACATCTACTAAGATTTGTGGAAAAGGTTCAATTAGTTTTGATGGCAAGCATAAAATAGATGATGTTTTATATGTCAAGGGTCTCTGACATAATCTTCTTAGTGTAGGAAAAATGTGTAGTAGAGGATACAATTTGGTGTTTTGGGATGATGCTTGTGAAATTAGAAAAGGAAGCTCTGAAACATTGGTTGTGGCAGGAACAAGGACAGAAGGAAATGTTTATCAACTCAAAGGTGGTGGTGTTAAGTGTTTTATGTCTCGAATAAATGAAATTTGGCTATGGCATAGAAGAATGAATCACATCAATTTTGATATTCTAGTAAAGATCAAAACTACTAAAGCTGTGAGAGATCTGCCAAGAATTACAAAGCCTATCAATGCAATTTGCAAGGAGCATCAGTTTGTAAAGCAGACAAAGAAGAGGTTCATAACTAAAGAGTATTCTACTGCAAGACTTTGGAGTTTATACACATAGACCTATGTGGACCTACTATAATAAGAAGCTCTCAAGGTGACAGGTATTTTATGTTATTGATAGATGATTACTCTAAAATGAATTGGGTAGCCTTTCTCAAAGAAAAATTAGAAGGTCTAAATAAGTTTAAAGCATTTAATTCAATGGTTGAGAATGAAATAGATTTGAAAATAAAATGTTTAAGGTCTGACAGAGGTGGTGATTTCACCTCCAATGAATTTAATAGTTTTTATGAAGATCATGGGAAAAAAGGAATTTATTAGCTCCTAGGACTCAACAAAATGGAGTTGTGGAAAGGAAGAACAAGATAGTTCAAGCAGTAGCAAGAACCATGATGAAGGAAGCAAATCTACCAGAATTCTATTGGAAAGAAGCTATTCATACTATAGTGTACATTCTTAGCAAAGGACAAGCAAGAGTGAACATTTCAAAGACCCCCTATGAACCATGGTATGGAAAACCTCCTACTGTGAAATATTTCAGAGTGTTTGGAAGAAAATATTATATCAGGAGAGATGAAGAGAACTTAGGAAAGTTTAATGCAAGATTTGATGAAGGAATCTTCCTTGGATGCTCTACAAAGAGCAAGGCATACATATGCTATAAAAAAGGTTGAATAAGATGGTTGAAAGTGCTAGTATCAACGTATATGAAGAATGACATCAAATTTCAATGTTGATAGAAGGATATGAACCTGATGAACCCCCTTGCAGAGAAGAAGAAGAAGATGAGAAAGAAAAAAATATAACAGTGGAAGAGGAAGCTCTAGAAAAGAATCCTAAGACTCCTAAGTATGTGTAGAAGAACCATTATGAAGATCAAATCATTGGAGATAAGAGAAAATGTGTACTAACAAGAAGAAGTTGCTATGACAGAGGAACAAGTAAACTTTTTTTATTCTTTGAGGTAGAACCTAAAACAATAACTGAAGCATGCAAAGATGAGAGTTGGATCAAAACTATGGAAGAAGAGTTGAAGCAAATCGAGAAGAATCAGACATGGGAACTAGTCCCAAGACCAACAAACAAGAATGTGATAGGAACTAAATGGGTGTTCAAGAACAAACTGAACAAGAATGGAGAAGTTATAAAAAATAAGGCTAGAATTTTGTGTAAGGGGTACTCACAAGTGGAAGGAATAGATTTTGAAGAGACTTTTTCTCTAGTGGCAAGAATGGAAGCTATTAGGATGTTTTTGAATTTTGCAACACATAAAGACTTCAAGGTGTATAAGATGGATGTCAAATCTACATTTTTGAATGGTGAGTTAGAAGAAGAGGTATACATTGAACAACCAGAAGGTTTTTAGTTATAAGAAGATTTTGATATGGTCTATAGGTTGAAGAAAGCATTTTATGGACTCAAACGGGTTCCTAGAAATTGGTATGCAAGATTGGATAAGTACCTATTACAACATGGATTCAAAAAGGCTACTACAAATATCAATCTTTACTTCAAAGTTGAGAGAGATCAAATCCTGATTGTGGTTGTGTATGTTGATGACATAATCTTTGGAGGAAATAAAGGAATGTGTAAGAAGTTTGTAGAGGAAATGTAGAATGAGTTTGAGATGTCTATGTTTGGGGAGATGAATTTCTTCATTTCTTCTTTCAAAGCATATCAAGGAAAAAAAAAGTTTGGAATGGAGGGTTGTAAACTAGTGTGTACTCTCATGGTTACTTGTTGTAAGTTAAGAAAAAATGATGGATCTCCTAAGACAAATCAAAGAAAGTATAGATCAATGATTTGTGTACTATTATATCTAGCTATTAATAGATCAGATATCATGCATGCAGTATGTCTTGTGGCAAGATTTCAAGAAGATCCTAGAGAATCACATGTGGTAGAAGTAAAAAGGATATTGATTTCTCTTTAAGTGCTTATACAGATGCAGATTGGGTAGGTTGTATAGAGGACAAAAGAAGTAAAAGTGGAGGTACTTTCTTTCTTAGAAGCATATTGGTTTCTTGGTTGAGTAAGAAGCAAGATTCGGTGTTATTATCTATTACAGAGGACAAATATATTACAGTAGCCTCTTGTTGCACACAGGTGTTGTGGATGAAGAAAACATTAAAGGATATCAGAATATCATATGATGAACCTATTTATATCTTGTGTGATAATACAAGTTCTATCGACATAAAAAAAAATTTGGTAATGCATTAAGGACAAAGCATATCTCTATCTGGTAAGACTTTCTAAGAGAGAAAGTTGTAGAGAATGAAGTAAAGTTGGAGTATGTGCCTACAAAAGATCAACTAGTAGACATTTTATGAAGGCTCTTCCAAAAGATACATTTGAGTATCTCTAATAGATGTTGGGGGTTATTGCCCATCCTTCTTTCAACTAGATGTATAATTTGATTCATTTGTTCATGTGAGAAATTCAAGATTTATTCTTTGTTTTGGATTGTTGAAGGCTACCTCTCAAGGGGAGTAGGTAGTGGTATCTTTGGTTGGTATAGTCAGGGGGAGCATATCTTGTCCCCCTTAGGGAGAGAGATAAATGGAGAGAAGAGCAAGAGAGAAAGTGTAGTGGAGAGAAAGTGAGAGAGAGTTATTGTCATCTCGATTTCATTTTTGCATTTGAAAAATTGAGGAAATTGAAATATTTGGGAAATAGAATTTAGCATTTTATTTATGGAATTTGATAGAATGCGATGATGAAAATTGAAAAATAAATACTATACAATTTATTGATTTAAGAAATTATTTTAAAAATATTGTCAATTGAAGGTTACTAATAAGTGGACAAGTGTAAGAATATGTGTGCAAGAAATAGGTTGAAGGATGAGAATTTGATTGAGGTAGGCATGCTTAGTAGGATGACCTTAGTAAGCAAGAATGGAATCTAGAATCTCACACACCACAATAGATAATGACATCTACATATGATAGAAAATTGATGTATTTAATTCATATTGGATGTGAGAATTTTAAATTATGAAAATAACGAATCAGTGCATTTTGCCTTATCTTGCTTGAACTGAATTGATATTTGAGGAAACTTTGAAAAAAAAACTTAACATCAACACATATAATTTTCATGTGTAAAAGTACTCACATTGGTTGTTCCTTAAACAAAATTGAATTTGTATTTGAACAAGGAAAGAAAATATTTGCGTTGCTTGTATAGATGAGCATATGTATATATATACATAGGTGTATTTATAATGCATAGATGAATAAATGCATATATACATATATGTACGTATATATACACACATATACGTATGTATAAATAATATGTGAGAACATGAATATATATGTGTTTGTGTGTGCGTGCGCGCATGTGTGTGTGAATAAATAAATGTATATATATATATATGCAACTATTTTAATTTTAAAAGTTTTCATTTTGGAAACAAATAAATTGTGGAATGAATCTGTAACTCCCATCATTATTGGGAGAAGGGGCCAACCCCTTCCATGACCAAAAGGCTACAGTCAACCGTCATAAATGGGAGAAATGGGTGGCTAGGTAAGGTGGTGGAGACAGGGGAATTCATGACCACTATCCCCCAAAAATAGCAACAGGAGATTTGAATGATAGAGATTTGGATGGGCGAAGAAAAGGAAGGAAAAACGCAAGAAGAGAATCGTGGTGATCAACTGAAGGAAAAAGCACAGGATTTGTAGCTTGTTACCATTTCTCAACACTAATTGTAGGGAAAAGAAGTAATGTGAATCCTCCTACTTAATAATTTTTGAATGTTTTTCATTCTTGAAACATCAATTTAGCTTGTGCAAGCTAATTGTTTCCATGTTTTCTTTGTTGGTCGTATTGTGTTTGAGTATACTGGCTCAATTGGGCCGAAGCCTTTACAGTGAATCTTCGCCATATTTTACCCTGCATAAGGGGATTTTGAATAGACCACATAGCAAAATCTTACTTGTATGTTTATCTTCCTAAGGGCCGAGCCAATCGTTCGACCCATGGTTAAGAATTTCAAGGTCATAAATATCTAAATACCTCTTCTTCTAACTCACCATTCAAAAATGTAGACTTGACATCCATCTTATATGCCTTAAAGTCTTTATGTGTTGCAAAAGCCAAAAACATCCTAATAGCTTCCATTCTTGCCACTATAGCAAAAGTCTCTTCAAAATCTATTCCTTCCACTTGTTAGTACCGCTTACACACAAGTCTAACCTTATTTCTGATAACTTCTCCATTCTCGTTCAATTTGTTCTTGAACACCCATTTAGTTCCTATCACATTCTTGTTTGTTGGTCTTGGGACCAATTCCCATGTCCGATTCTTCTCGATTTTCTTCAACTCTTCTTCCATAGTTTTGATCCAACTCTCATCCTTGCATGCTTCAGTTACTATTTTAGGATCTACCTCAAAGAGTAAAAATAATTTACTTTTCCTCTATCGTAACAACTCTTCTTCTTGTTAGTACACATTTGCTCTTATCTCCAATGATTTGATCTTCAAAATGGTTCTTCTACACATACTTAGGAGTCTTAGGATTCTTTTTTTGGAGCTTCTTCCTCTTCCATTGTTATCTCTTTTTCTTTATCATCATCTTCTTCTTCTTCTCTACAAAGGGATTCATCAGGTTCATATCCTTCTATCAACACTAAACTTTGATGTCATTCTTCATATACTTTGACACTAGCACTTTCAACCATCTTATTCAGCATTTTTTATAGCATATGTATGCCTTGCTCTTTTGTAGAGCATCCAAGGAATATTCCTTCATCGGATCTTGCATCAAAATTTCCTAAGTTCTTTTCATCTCTCCTAATATAATATTTACTTCCAAACACTCTGAAATATTTCATAGTAGGAGGTTTTCCTTACCACGGTTCATAGGGGGTCTTTGAACTTTTCACTCTTGCTTGTCCTCTATTAAGAATGTACATTGCAGTATGAATAGCTTCTTTCCAATAGAATTCTAGTAGATTTTCTTACTTCATCATGGTTCTTGGTACTTCTTGAACTATCACATTCTTCCTTTCCACAACTCCATTTTGCTGAGGAGTCCTAGGAACTAATAAATTCCTTTTTTCCGATGATCTTCACAAAAACTATTAAACTCATTGGAGGTGAAATCACCACCTCTGTTAGACCTTAAACATTTTATTTTCAAATTCATTTCATTCTCAACCATTGAATTAAATGCTTTAAACTTATCTAGAGATTCTAATTTTTCTTTGAGAAAGGCTACCCAAGTCATTCTAGAGTAATCATCTATCAATAACATAAAATACCTGACACCTTGATAGCTTCTTATTATAGTAGGTCCACATAGGTCTATGTGTACAAAATCCAAAGGTCTTGCAGTAGAATACTCTTTAGTTATGAACCTCTTCTTTGTCTGCTTTACAAATTGACGCTTCTTGAAAATTGCATTGTTAGGCTTTGTAATTCTTGGTAGATCTCTCACAGCTTTAGTAGAACTGATCTTTACTAGGATATCAAAATTTAAGTGATTCATTCTTCTATGCCATAACCAATTTCATTTATTTGAGACATAAAACACTTAACACCACCACCTTTGAGTTGATAAACATTTCCTTCTATCCTTGTTCCTGCTGCAACCAATATTTCAGGGCTTCCTTTTCTAATTTCACAACTATCATCCTAAAACACCAAATTGTATCCTCTACTACACATTTGTCCTACACTGAGAAGATTATGTCAAAGACCCTTGACATATAAAACATCATTTGTTTTATGCTTTCCATCAAAACTAATTGAATCTTTTCCACAAATCTTGGCAGGTGTATCATACTTTTCAAGCTTAACAATCTTATTCTTATCACTAGTCATATGATTTGAGCATTTATCAGTTATCCAATATTTTCTCTACTCTCTTGCATGAAAATTAGTCAACATAGTTCCTTCAATACTGTGACCTATTTCCGGAGCAATTTCCTTTGTACATCTTTCAGGATCAATAGAATTAGTTCCAACATTTAAAGTCGTGAACAAGCAGCCACGATTCAGATAGTTTGATTCCTTATGATCAAACACACCACCATCTTCTTTAACATAATAACTCTTCTTGACATATTTACCTTTATGATATTTGTGTTTGTCACTTGCAATTTTTATTAGAGATTTAGAAACATAATGATCTATCCTTCCACAATTGAAACACTTAATGGGTAACTCACTTTTGTATTTGCTAGTTCCCTTTTCCAATATTCTTACTATTGGCCCACAGTTGTCTTTGCACCAAAAGATCGACCCTATTAATTCCCGATACAACTGCTAGAGTTAACGGATCCACTGTGAGGTTAGTCCATGTTACAAATCCCAGGGGAGCACCGACCAACTTCCAACAAACTCCCTCAACATTACCTAAGGGATTTGAACCTCGCACCTTGGCTTGGAGCACCACTTGTTGGTCCACAATTGTCGCTGCACCAACAGATCTAGGACTTTGTTAATGCCCGCTACAACTACTAGGAGTTAACGGATCCATGGGAGCCGGTTAGTCCATGTCACTTAATCCTCAGGGGAGCATTGACCATCTACCAACACTTACATACAAATTTTCTTCCACCTCATCAAGATCATCTAGATTAAATTCATCATTCTCTTTCTTGTTGACTTAAAAGTAAATTCTTTCCTTGGATCATCTTGGTCAAACTCTTTAATTTAAAAGTAGTTAAAAGCACCAAAAATATCTAGAATATTGTTTCAAATTCTAAGCCTTCGACAGCGTAGTAAAATTTAGCACTATAAGCTTTAGGAAGAGTTCTCAATACCTTTTTCACAACTTTGCTTTCCTCTAGTTTTCCACCAAGACCATTGATGGCATTGATAATTTCATCCACTCAGAGCATGTAGCTTGAAATATCTTTATCTTTTGACATCCTTAGGGTTTCAAATTTGGCTTCGAAATTCTCGTGAGATCTTTGCTTGCTTGACCTTGTCATCTCCTCCATAAATACTCTCACAACTTTTTCCAAACTTCCTTCACAATTTTGAGGCTATCACCACAAGTTCTAAAATCAGAAAGTCCACTCAAGATGGCATTCCTTTTCCATTATTCTCATAATCCTTGATCTCATCATCACTTTTTGAAGGAGTAGTAGGCATAGTGTATCCATTTCCAACTAACTTCCAAACACCAAAATCTAATGAGACAAGAAAGGCTTCCATCCTAGCTTTTTGGAAAGCATGGTTTGATCCATAAAACATAGGAACTTTGACACCATTCCTATGCACCATCCAGATCTACCTCAAGTGGTTAAATTTTTTCCAAGGAACCACAAATTTGATACCAATTGTTAGACACACAGGACAACTGAGAGGTGGGTGAATCAGTTGTGCATTATAACATTTAAACCCTCATTAATCTTCAAACCCTTATTAATTAGCATGAATGTAAACAAACTAAAACACAAACACATTCACAATCATACACCATAGAACACCAAATTTATGTGGAAAACCATAATTAGGGGAAAACCATAATGAGGATTAACTCACATATAAATGAATAACAACATCAAATACAATAGGCTCAATGCCAGAAGGACTCACTATCCAAAATAGAAGAGAATGGAAGAAGACTGTTAGAAGGAGGTTCACTACCTCAGAGCAATAGGAAGATCCATCACGAAAACTCTACACCATCTATAACCTTCAACTCACTGTTGGAAGCAACTTCAGGTTCACTAAAAATGTAGAAACCTTTTTCTCACTGCATTTGGTAGCCTTATTCATTTAAGCTCGCACTTAGATCACCAAACTTGATCACATTCACATCTTGCTTTGCATCTCACAACACACCACATATCTCCAACAATTAACCTTGCTTATATACCCTTCACGACCTCAAACAGCTTTGTTTAGGTCATCCTCAATGAAATGTATGCACCTCAAACATGCAATCAACAATTAGGTTAGCACCAAACACTTCCATGATGGAAAGAAGTGAAGGAAAACCATGCTAAGGGTTAACTAGGACCCAAATCCACATTTACACACTTCACCATGCTTCCACAAGCAATGGAGCATATCCATGAGTAAGGCTAACATGCCACGTTAGCTAGACCTATATTAACACTACCAAATGTTTAATCAATTCACTCTTCATTAGGTCCAAAAACATCCTACAGACCATGAAGCAACATTAGATGACATTCTAGAATATCCCATGTAACATGCCCCTTGCTCAGCTCAATAATTTCTCCTATGTTTTACCACAAGTGAATTTAAACTAATTGCCAAACACATAGCAAATAAAAAAATATTTTCAAAACAAGATAATATGCACATATATGGTAGCAATAAATTATCTTTCTCATTTCATTCAACGAAATGTACAATATTTCTAAAGAAATGATTTCATAATCTTAGATACAAAATACATTTTCCATCTTTCAAAGAAACAGATACAAGATACATACATAGCTCATATGAGCTTCACTAGTAATAGAAATACAAATTATCCAATAAATCCCCCTTCAAATCTTGGCTCGCCGAAAAAGAGGAGAAGCATCACTTAAGCACTTTTTTTCCATCCATGGACTAACTGTGGTCCCCCGCACATCTACCACATATGGTTTAAGATGATCCCACCCTTTGATGAAGAGCTTTGGTCTACAAACCTCTAAATACTAGACAATCTTGAGCTGGTGTTGTGTCCTACATAACTAGAACTTTACCATATAGTGTCTATATTCTATGTGTATGACAATCCCAAACTAGCATGCTCTAAGATAACACAATGAACTGACAATTGTTGGTTTTTCCTAATTGTTTCATGATAAATGAATAAATACATATATATATACACATATGTATGTATATATATACACACATATACGTATGTATAAATAATATGTGAGAACATGATATCAATATGAATATATTTGTGTGCGTGTGTGCGTGTGTGCGTGTGTGTGAATATATATATATATATATGTGACTATTTTAATTTTTAAAAGTTTTCATTTTGGAAACAAAGAAATTGCGGAATGAATCTGTAACTCCCATCATTATCGGGAGAAGGGGCCGACCCTTCCATGACCAAAAGGCTACATTCAATCGTTAGAAATGGGAGAAAGGGGCGGCCAGGTAAGGTGGTGGAGATAGGGGAATTCATGACCACTATCTCCCAAAAATAGCAACAGGAGATTTGAACAATGGAGAGAGATATGGATGGGCAAAGAAAAGGAAGGAAAAAAGCAAGAAGAGAATCATGGTGATCGACTAAAGGAAAAAGCAGAGAATTTGTAGCTTGTTTCCATTTCTCAACACCAGTTGCAAAGAAAAGAGGTAATGTGAATCCTCCTACTTGTTGATTTTTGAATGATTTTCATTCTTGAAACATCAATTTAGCTTTTGCAAGCTAACTCTTTCCATGTTTTCTTTGTTGGCGGTATTGTGTTTGAGTATACTAGCTCGACTGGGCTGAAGCCTTTACAACGAATCTTCACTATATTTTACCCTATGTAACGGGGTTGTGAATAGACCACATAGCTAAATCTTACCTGTATGTTTATCTTCCTAACGATCGAGCCAATCAACCAACCCATGGTTAAGCATTTCAAGGCCATTTGGCTGACCCTTATTACAGTACTATCATATCTTTCCATTAATGTAGAGCATTGTTTATTTTTGCTCAAAGCCTATGGCATTCAACTTATTTTGTTACCATAGTCCTATGGCACCATGATTCATGGTCGAGCAATACTTAATTGTTGATGATTGTCACAAGAAGAATGACATGTATCATTCTATCATTGCCTTAGTCTATCATTTCCCCATGTGGTGGAAACCCATGGTAAAGACCATACACGACCTAACCAAAGCCTTACTGACATTTTATTAGCACACATCGTGCTTTGTGAATGTTAATCTAGAAGAACAAAGTATTGTTCTAAGTTAATTTTGGACAAACGATTCAATTGTTCAATGATAATCTTGAAACAAATGAGATAATGTTCATGTATGTTTAAATGGTAAATCGACACTATGAAATAGATTTCATCCTTTTTTCCATGGCCGTGGGATGTAGAATCCCATATGGGTTTAACATGCAATAATAATGCATACGTATGTATATATATAATATATATATATATACACATTTTCCTTATGTTTTTCTATCGATATTTATTTACCAGTGTTTAATCTGGGTCGATCAATGACCACTGTGCTTACTATTTTACAAGAATTACATTTGAGCATTTTTATACAAACACAGATCCCACTATAGCATTTAGGCTATCGATTGACATGCAAAATTTGCCAATGAATCGATATCATGTTACCATTTGCAAGGTAACATGTGTATCAATCATTTTATTCGTGATATGGTTAAACTTGTTGAAAAACTTATTTGATATGTTGTTGATTTATTGATAAATTTCGTAAGTTGATACATTGGAAATTCTCCAAATGAAACATATAGATATATTTGAAAGTTTAGATATTTCCAAAAAACTAAACTTGTAACTCATTAAATGAATTCTTCTTTCCAAATGAACAAATGTATCTCTGGTTATGAATACTAGGAGAAATGTAAATGAACCGCATTGGATTTATGTATATAGATATTGATTTTGATTTAGTCAAAAAAGTTGATGTTACTTTGTTTGAATATGGATTTCTTGTATGAAGGATAATTTGTCTTTTCTATTTAGAATGTATACGCATCTTCTAACTCTGTTCTACTTAGGCATATATGTGCACGTGCATAAACACTTCTTTATGCACATGCACATACATGCAGTATACCTTCTGATTTATCTTGTTTAATCTTGATTAAGATTGTTATAAATGATTTGCAAGAAAGGAACTGTGTAGATAGAACAATATGTGTTTGTAAATATGAATCTGATAGACTATGATAAATGAATGAATGGTTGTACCTATAAGAAAATGGCTGATTTGTGGTTATCTAATGAATGAAATGATACATGAATTCTATGTAAACTGTAGCACACTAGAGAATGTTGCTAGTATATGGTCTAAAAGGGAGGGATACCCCTTTGATATGATAAGCTTTTCTTTCTAGAATGGGTGCCAAAGAATGTAGATTTTCTTTTCCAAATCTAATCAAAGTTGTATTTTATGCAACATGAGCTTGGCCAAGCTTTGCAATCATTTTTATATAGTTTGATATGGAACAGACTATGTTATTTATCCTCTCTCTTTTATGATGTATACCTAACATGGAACTTGCATATTCTAACAAAGTAGATAGAAATGCATG
>VDFB02091671.1:0-40003 GCA_007258455.2 Sequoia sempervirens | reverse complement strand
TATGGCATCGTGAAAACCATCTCCTAAATGAAAAACACCCATGGTCCACATACACTCTTGACTACAATCCCAATAGCTCCAGAGAAGAAGTAGAACCAACATCTCTAAGACAAGAAGATACAACTGCCATCAAAACATCAAGAATCAATCCTATACTATCAAATCATCATTGTCAAAAATCTCCCATTGAAATGTGTAACCAAGCTATCATGACATCATGATAAAACCACATGCTACAAGTCCCAAGCACTGACAATCATGGCATTGTAATCATCCTTCCTCTCATCTCAAAACAACATACCAATACACAAATGACCATAGATGAGGCCAACTAACAAATTTTGCATCAACATTGAATCAATCTCATGGATAAAGACAATCTGTAATCAAGTCATCCCACTGCAAGAAAATGGGTAGCTAATCCATAACCTACATAACTCGAAGATCCCAAACATTGAAGAATGTAAACTCGTCATCACATTAGTACAACTTACAAATCGAGATATCAAAGAAGATAATCTTGTAGACAACAAGAGTCAAACACCAAATCAACCATACATCTGATTTTACAAATATGTTTGCAAATAAGTATCAAGGAGATAAGGACAACCCCCTAAGACCAAAACATATCACCACCAAACAACCACATACATGTTCATGTCATGTCAATGCTCAAATGTATCTATATATCCATGACACTATAATCATCACCGAAATTATACCTACACTCAACTATCACCCACATGAGACTCCAAGTCTCTACACATGTCAACCCATGTCCTCAAATCTGAAGACAACCTGTGTACCTATAACCATCAAATTCCAACTTTGAAAACACCTATAAACCTATACTAGGAAAAAACAAATTGATAATCAGTTGTATCATCATAAATATCACATAAAAACATTTACTCCCTCAAGGTTTCATCTCTTGATTTTTTAAGATGCTCATATAATCACACCTCGAATCTCAAGCACCTACAAGTGATAAAACAAGTACAATCCTCTCCCTGCACCACAAATTGAAAATCTACTTGATCCATTATGTAGTATATTGTACATGCTCTCCAACTTGTATTTGAAATTGAAAGTTTGATTCTCTATAAAAAAAATTATGCTAATAATCGTGTACAAGAGAACATCTAGTTTTCGGGCCTCAAAAACTATTGAATATAGTAAAATCAAGGAACCAAACCTATGCCACTACATAGCTCTCAGAGAGAGATTTTTGTTGATTATTGGAAGTCAAAAAGCCAACATCCTAGGTGAAGCTTATGCCCCCCGAAAGAAAACTTCTCCAATTTTCCCTATGGGGTGGCTAGTCGGTGGCAGTGATTAGTTAGTGGCCCACCTGGGCAGTGCTTTCAAAAGGGTGGCAAGGCTATTTTAAACTACAGACACAATAAAGATATTAAATCTAGTATATTGTTTAATAATAAAAGTTTGTAAATAAAACTCTGGGTGGTCTGCATCCCAATAAGCCCCTAGTGAGCTGTGTGGAGGTCCCTGATGGGATCAGGGCCTGTTGGCAACCAACAACACTAGGTATGGTGGTTGTCACCATTAGCATAAGCCAAAGGTGGCAAAAGGGTCTACAAACCCCCACACCCCCCCGCCCCCCCCCCACCAACCAAAATTTTATTTATATGTATACTTTTTTATTTTCAATTTTCAATTTTAATCTTTTCAATATTTATTTTATGCACATGGATTTTTTTAATTTTTTTTTTTGCAGACTACAAATTTAGACAACTATACAGTCGTACGATCGGGGAGGCTAATTTTTTTTTATATTTTCTCACAATGGCTAAAATAGAGAAAATTTATATGATTTTCATTTCTTGACCATCCTGGATTTAATGGCAAGGCCTATTTTTTCTCAAGGGGTCATCTATGAAATTTCCTCTACAAAACCCTCATATGAAAGCATAATCCAAGAAATAATTTTAACCCAAATTTCTCAATCGTCAGATCTACAATAAACCCAACAAATCTGCAAACCCCAAAAGCCCAAATCTACAAAAACAATATTTGCACATGTGTTCCATACCTTGTAATGCCTCAGATCTATCTTGCATAGTCATGGATTAAACTTTGCATGAAATCTACTCAAACAACTTAGTTTATAACAAAACTTGGGAGCTCACACCTCCCATAACCATGAAAGTTCTAATACCACTTGTTAGGAAATAATGCATCAATGTCCAATTCATTTAATCTATTTCCTACATAACCCCATTAGAGAAAATCATGCATACAAGATTACAAAATAACCATAATGCATAGATCAAATAGACAAACCACAAGATAACACAAGATATACCTTGGGAA
The DNA here is from genome assembly GCA_007258455.2 of Sequoia sempervirens. Lineage (NCBI taxonomy): Eukaryota > Viridiplantae > Streptophyta > Pinopsida > Cupressales > Cupressaceae > Sequoia > Sequoia sempervirens. The sequence continues at coordinate 37,672 of VDFB02091671.1, read as the reverse complement.
AACCTCAAGAGGGATCAAATCTAGTCTCTAAAAGCATCCATACTCCATCTATTATTCAATAATTAAAAAATGCATGCACTTATAGAGTTACCATGAATAATTCTAAATCATCAAGCCTCTCTAATGCATCCTCCATGTGTCCAAGCATGAATCCACACATCCCATGCCATGCTTCACGTATGCACTCCTCAAAAAGACTCAATAATGACAGATCACTCACCTAACCAACCTTAACCACTAAACATGTGTTTTCTTTTATAGATAAAAGCTCACACAAATACAACCAAGTGGCAAGATAAAACCATGTGCCATAAAACAATGTAAACATAAAACCATTGACTCCTCATTCAATATTAGGTACTAAGTTTTCACTTTATTAAATGCTTTCCCCAAATATATTAAATTTTTATCCTATGTCTCTTACACATAAAATAATCCAATGTTACAATACAACATAAAAAGTGGCCCCCAAATAATTACTTTGTGTGGCTAAAGACACCTCCTAGATGCACCACAACTAAATGATTATTTAATTACAACATTATAATAAATCAATTTATACAAATTAGTCAAAAATTGTGAGATTCATTTTATGAAAGTGTTGTCCTTTAAATGTATGTTCTAAAAGCTTTTTTATCAATTTTTTTTTTTAAAAAGGTGCTTTCATTTTTAATTTTTAAATCATTTTTTTGTTGGGCACTGTGAAGGTCCATACTCAAAGAGTACATGGTTACCCCCATAGGGCTTCATGCCCTTTTTATGGGTCATTCTTATTTATTAGGCCTTTTAAACCCCTTTCAATGGGGTGTGGTGGATGCTTCAACTACACACGAGATTATTTTTTTAATTTCTTATATTAAAGAAAAAAGACTTTTATTAATGTTTTAAATAAAAAAATTAATTAAATAAAACTTTTTAATAATTTTTTTATTATACTGTTTTCTAAAATAGAATTTTTTAAATTAGTTTTCAATAAAGTTTGTAAAATAAAAATATATATATTAATATTTTGAGCATTCGAGATTATCCAGTTGATACTCATGTGGTGGTTGTTGATAATTGTTTCTACACAACACAACTTAGACAAAATACTAGGTATTCTATCTCTCAAGAAAGAAAATATAATCTTAAAGAATCAGAAAAAGACTACCCCAAGGCTTCAATTGTCAATTCTTGACTTGTAATATAACTCAACAGTAAATGTATTGTTGTTCACATAAAGAGACTTACGTTTTCTACGTGGAAACTTATGAAAATGGGTTTTAAATAATTTTTATCCATATGAAACCCAAAATGCATTTAGAAACCTAAGGTCTGAAAATAATCACTTTCACCTGTTATTGTAATTTACTTGATGCTTTTCTTCCTAAACTAACTCAAGTCTTGCAATACATTTCAAAAGATAGGGTGAGAAAGATCAAATCCTCCTATGGAAAAGACAAATAAGCATTCAACCTACAAAACCTAGTTATGCAAGCTAAATGAAGGATGCAAATGATGAAATTGTGTAACATCAAGATAGGATGTGTGTACCTAGGAAGTCTAGATATGTTGTGAGGATTCTGAGAATACAAAGAAGTTGTCCAAATATGCCAGGGAGGACAAAGACGCCCTTACTGTTGTCTTAGTCTCACTTCTGTTATTTGGGGCAAGTGCGGGATCTTCGAATCTCGGAACATAATCTTGAAGAATCTCTGAAAATTACCCTTGGGAGGACTAAGACGCCTTAGGTGGTGTATTAGTTATGTTCAAAAATTTTGGAATTTCGGAGTGTGGTCCCAAAGCTTAAGATCTACACTTCCTTCTTTACCAAGTATTCAAATTTGAGCAGGTGTAAAAAGACTTGAAAAACAAAGGAATTTGGATTGATTGTTGATGGGGGTTTGCCTTGGTCAAAGCCTCGTGTTTGGTAATTAAACCTTGATGAAAAAGCATAGATCTGAAAATGGAAATGTGTGTGTGCCCTAATCTTAAGTGTGTCTAAGATTATGCAAGCTAGAACATGGAGAAACCCTATTCAAGTGTGTTAGAATAAGATTCCTAAGATGCATCACCCTAACAAGTCACAAACATGAAATATACCTTCCTTAGGCAGAAAATGGAGCAATAATGGAAGATGGAATTAATCAAGAAACAAGTCTTTAGGCTTGGATAAATGGCTAGTTGCATCTCCAACCTAGAATCTCTCATTATCCACAATAGGAATCCATTACTAATCCTTGGAAATGTTAGATCTTGGCTTGAAAATAGACTTGAAAAATCTACAAAAACACAATAAAAGGCTACTCCAAGACTTTGAAACTCTCCTTCAACTTGCTCAACTTATGTCTCTTGTTCAAACTTATGTGAAAAATGGGTGTGAATCTTACTTTTATAAGCATTCCTACCTAAGAACCCGATTATTAGATCCAAAAGGCTGAGAAAAAGGTCAAATAAATTCAAATATTTTCATTTCCCACTCTTAATTCCCTAAAATAAATCCCTCGGGACTAAGACACCCTAGGTGTCTTCTTGGTCCCACTAGGTGGGACTAAGACGCCACCAAGGGCATCTTGGTCCCACAAGGCTTAATTTTCCAATTCAAAAGGTGGGTTACCAAGATTGATGGTTATTTATGGGTTTTGGTCAGTTTTAAAGTTGCAATATCCCTCGGGATGCACAAAAAGGGGTCTTAGGGGCCCATAATAAGTGACCTAAAGGGAAATTAATGCAAGGGGTGCTAAAATAGGTCCAAATTAAGTGTGAAAATGCAAAGGTATTCATTTTTCTACATTACAATAACAATGAAGAATAACACAAAAGAGATCAACACAAAATTTAACGTGGTTCACCCAATATGGGCTACTTCCACAAAAACTTATCCATCCAATGATTTTATTATCATGTGCAAAACAAATTACAATCTCGTGAGCACCATACCGCAACATACATCCTAGCCACTTATAACAAGCCTTTTGGAAACTTATAGAATTAGGGTTTTACAAGGTCTTTTTTTATTTGTCATGTTAACGGGAAAACCTTGACGTTTCAACGAGTAAAAGCCTTGATGGGAACCCCATTTCTTATTATGAGTGTACAGTACTTGCATGATCAGTCACCACATTCCAATACCAAGATGCTTCAAAAAACATTCAAACACTTTCAAAAATGCACATATGTCTTTGTAAAATAGTATAGATAAGCAAATAAAAATGGTTAAAGCTAGTGGGACACCTCCACAAACACCTATATGCTTCTACAATTTGGATGCATCTATGTGAAGGGAAAATTGGTTCATCTCATAAAGAGCATCTGAGATCAGTAGGTGTCTTTGATAACATTCATTTCTTCAAATTGCCTCAAAAACACGTACTATGATGCCATAAAGTAGAATCAAACATAGTTTATTTCCCACCATTAATCCTTAGAGAAAAGTTCATGCAATTTAAGATCTTTCAAGATCAACCATTTCAAAAACATGCATTAAACAGATTCAATAAATAGAATCACTAAACAAGAAATATGGAACAAAAGACATGAACACAAAGATTTACGTGGGGAAAAACCTTTGGGGTAAAAAACCCCACTCTGGAAAAGCATCGATCCATTGTATTATTTAGCAACAAAATAAACAACTTTGCAATACAATGCAGGCTCTAAGCCTTTACATGGAGATTTACATCCTGTTCCATCTAGAGAAAATACGGTGGCATAACCCCTCTAAATTAAATCTCATCTCTCTCTTCCATCTGCACTAGGGCATTCAATACATACTTCACACACATTGTCGCTTCAACTTCCATACCAAACTAAACAGTTATTGTCTCTTCTACGAAGTTCTACCGAAATGTCGAAGAGACTTGAAACCTTGTCTCTCTGAATTCCTACTATCACTTCGATACATCAAACGTTCCATCCTATCGCGATGTCAAAGAGACCACATAGCAAATCCTTCCAAGATGGCGAACCTTGTAGCCTTGATCGAGTGGTCCCCACCGCCTACGTGTCAACCATGTCATCACCGTGCAGCTAACATTATCCTTCACATAGTTCAGTCCCACCTTATTGGCATGTCAAAGGGACTAAATTATCAAAGTATTGGCCAAAACCATCAATCCCTCTGATGAAGAGACCTAGCATTCCATCGAGATATTGAAGAAACAAGACTTAAGGTCCCAGTGATATCCTTCTATCTCCCCGAAGACTTCCTTCCCACCATTCATCAGAATGTCGAAGAGACTTCTCATTCGGTCCCACCGACACTCACTTGTCTCATCGATGAAGCTTCGGTCGATGCAAAACTCCAAACACACGTAGCAATAATCCAAGCGCTTATCTCAGAGACTTATCATTCTTTCTCATCGACATATGATTGTCAACCCGACAAAGCACTTAACGCTAATCTGTGGAGAGCTTATCGGGATGTTGAGGAGACTAGCAACTTAGTCTCGTTGAAACTCAACTGTCAGCCCGATGAACCTGAAGCCTGAAGCCTGAAGCCTTTTACGCCAGTAAGTTTGAAACATCATTTCTCAACACTATGAATACTTGGACATATTTGTGAATTCCTAGACACCTTTGTGAATTCCTAAATGTTACCACAACTCAATTGGCTTGTACTTGCCTCAACTTCATGAAAATCAAGTAAAATTTGATCTAAAAGTCACATTGGAAAGTTCTTAGAGCTTAGATGTTGCCTCTAAGAACTTGTTAAACTTGCTCCTGTAGAACATCCAGTATCCAAGGCACAAAATCTTATCATTTAGGCATCTTTTTCTCTCTTTTCTCCTATGCATTACAAAAATAATGAATAGTAAAATGAAACATGTAAAAGCCTATTTATATAATTTCAAGACCTAATTTTCAAATAATTTCAAATAATTTTTCATACTCTTCTTTCTATACCCATTTCACAAAAATTATAGTACCTCAAAAACTATAATTTATTTTGTAACAAAACCTCTTACATACAGATCTTGGTTCTTCCCTCTTATGTATGCTGCGTTTTTTCTTTGTCTATTTATAAACCTATCCTTTATCTAGATGTATCCTTTCAACCATTGTTGACAGATGTACATTTCAATTATTAACTAATGACTCTTCATACTATTTTCTTCCATAGTAAGGATTGCCTATATAGTCACCCTTCCCCCTTTCTTGGGGGGTACATGGCTTTAGAACTTGTTGGGGGCAATGTCGCTCCTGTTTTTCTAAACATTCTTTGTCTACTCTCTTGGCATTGTTTCTACTCGTTCAAGAGGACATCGAGGGAACACACATTACCACTTATCTTTTTGCATGATTTCTTAGAGGCCAAGTACAAGTACACTTGATTTTCCACTCTTTATCACAATCGTGTAGCAATAGAGCATGGTAGGATTATGTCTCTATTTTCTAGCATCAAAACATGCTAGAACTTTTTCTATGTATGTTCTTATAGATATTTTATTCTCTCATCCAAATCTATAAAGATATTTTCTTCTCTGTGTATATATTTTCATTTCTATTCTTTTTTACACATCTATAAAAACATTTCTCTTCTATATTCATATGAATATTCATTTCTATATGTGTTCTTTAATACATATTTATGATTATTTATGTTGTACTAATACATAGTTTTGTAGGTCATTTTTTTCTAACATTTGTTTTGCAAATTTTAATTTGGGAGCATAAACCTTTTGCTCAAAAATATTGCAGTATATCCTTTGTATTATGTATTCAAAACTATTTTAGGTTTCAACAATTTATTTTATAAAATTTTATATTTTACTTTTCATACTTTAACATAGCTATATCACCTAGTGAAATCAACTAGTAAAAGTGGAGGCAAAATGTAGACTAAAATATTGCATACTTTGGAATTTCTAATATATGCATTGCACTTGTAGCATCCACTCCCATAGCATGTCTTAAGTTGCACTTGGCCTATTTCTTAAATCTCTTTCCCTCACTAGTTGCCAGTTTTTATTTGTGGATTTGTTTCAAACACATTTTTTATTTTTATCAATTTATTGATGCTTGGATTAATCTACAATAATAAAGATATTCCTATGATTATTGACAACTTATTTAATTAGATGTTAGCAGTCTTAGGTGACAAGGTGATGATCTGTGTGTCATAGGTGATGAATAAGGAATAATGGCTTCAGGCAAATTCATTGCCAACAATTCACCGTCGGAAAATTCACTGCCGATAATTCACTGCCCAACAATTCATCACCATGACAAATTCATCTCGTGGAAAATTCACCACCAATTGCTGGTGGTGAATTTTCCACGAGATGAATTTGTCATGTTAATGAATTGTTGGGTGGTGAGTTGTTGGCAGTGGTTAATTGTTGGCAGTGAATTTTCCGGCGGTGAATTGTTGGCAGTGAATTTTCCTAGAGCCAGCAATAATATCTTATGAAATGAATGAATGAATTAGGTAATGATTGGATGAAATGAAAGATAAGATGAAGGCAACATTATTTAGGTGTCTAAGATAACTATCCAACATAAATGTGTCATTTATAAAACAAAGTGCTTGTCTAAACAAATATTCTTATTGTGTAAAAAAATATTATTTTTATGTGGTACAACTATTCAGATGACAATATATATAAATTAAAAATTTCAATGACCTTACTGGACAGTAACAGTATCAGTAGGGGTACAGGCATCTAGCGCAGAACCTGGTAACATATGTATTTTTCAGTCTATTAGCTGGGTTATTTTTCAGGAAGTGTAGGAGACGGTAAAATTGTTCAATGCATTATGATTGCATTCTATTTGCATCTCTTTATGTGCCTGTTAAGATACCAACTATCTTATGAGTCTTTGAAATCTGTGGTCCTTAGACCGTTTTGGTCACTTAGACATAATTAAAATCATATCATTTCATTTTATGAGGCTTTTGTCTTTGAATTTATCTGTTTTTCTCTAAAATAGAGACACAAGGTTTGGATGATGTCATGATTACAATCTGCTACTTCTAGCAAAATGAAAAATGTCAAGGTCATGGAGCATGACAGGATATGTGTCTTCACGCTCAAATCTCTGATATAATTTTACTTAATTGTGATAATAACTGCTCATTCTGAGAAAGTCTTCCATAATGGAATGGAATGGAAGGCCTAGTGCCCTCTGGGCCCTTGTCTAATGTTCCTTCCACTTCCAACACATCATCGATCATTGCCATAATTTCCCAGTTTTCAGCTCCAAATTCATTATTCGGCTATCTGTCAAAGATGAGGGGTGTCCCTTAACTCTGCATTTTCTCTAAAAAGGCCTGAAATATGCAAATTATAGTACCAATTCCCTGAATTATGAACTAGGAGGCAAAGAGTAGCACAAAGAAAAGATGGTAATGGAAATAGAAAACCAGCACAATTGTAAATTAATATCAATTTGCTACAGAACACTTGGATGACATCCCAATTCCTGGACTCGGGTGATTGAAGGCAAATGAAATGTCATTACATAAACCATTTTCAGATCAGATAGCTAAGTCTAACACAATAATGAAAGTGGGTCATCCTCTAAGACAAAGACTATTCTAATTACTTGACATAGCTAGTATTTGAATTGCTATTCCAATAGTAGATTAAAGCATAGTTTACATACTCAGAATCAGAGAGTACTCGGCAAGTCTAAAAATTTTGACTCGGGAAAAATTCAGCAAATACTCAGCAAATGTGTGTGGATATTTATGTATGTGTATGTACTCAAGACTGCATTGTGCACACATACATATCTATAAACATACACAGTATGCCAAGTTTGCATGCATATACACATACAGACATGCCAAGTTTGTGGGTTTTTTGCTAGCTACTGGCAATTACTCGATAATTTGACGAGAGAAAATCCATCTACATGCTGCCGGCGAGTAAAAGCAGAAATTACTCGGCATGCAAATTTTTTGGAGATTACTCGGCTACTCGGAGAGTATGTAAACTATGGATTAAAGCACTCATTATCTTGAGATTTGAGGTAATGTATGGGGTATTCAGTATAATTTTGTTGGAAAATGAATAACACATGAATCTATGATGGATTAGTTATCAATAGGGCCGGTTATTCAGAGATAGAGCATCCAGAAGCAAATAGGAGTCTTAGATTCTAGTCTTAATTGGTTCATGAAAAGTTTTATATACAAATAGGATTCTCTGAGTACCTGCACTTTGACACTGAGGGTATTCAAAATGAGTCACACCTGAACTGAAGATGGATTGGTCAGCAAGAGGACTAGTAACGCAATGGCAGAACGTCCCAACAACAAATGAAAATCTTAAGTTGAAATTTTAACTGATATGTGAAAAATTTAACAGTTTAAAATAATTTTCAGCTTCTAAGCCAAATGAAGCAATTTCCAAGGATCTGTTAAGGAAAATTTAAAAGAGAAATTGAGTTCCCAAACCAGCACTGCACTTTAAATAGCTGGTCTAGATGGAGACTTCGTATGGCCAGGATATAGTTGAAAAATAAGTAATTAAGGTCCAACTTTCTAAATTCAAAATCTCGTTATCTGAAATGCAAGCCAGTCATGCAAATGAGAAACAACGCTTGCCTGAACAGATTTCATTCTCAAGGTTCCAAGATTGTTTGTGACACAAGGGATGATATTCAGTTATGGAAGGGTTAAAAGCATTCAGGCAAGCATGGAATATCTGGAGGAGATCTTGAGAATGAAATGTATGGAGTGCAGTGCTCTTTGTAAAATTGTTTGTGATACTAGGCATGATATTGAGTTTCTTGGGAAAATTTGTTATCTTTTAAAATTTCACAATTAGTATCGTTGAATTTTATTGAAAAAGTTTACATTTAGGAATTTAACTTTCACCCTTCTTCTCTTCCTTCCACTATATAGTCTTAATAGGTTTTGCACATTTTTTCTCCTTTAATGAAAAATCAACACACGATTTAAATATGTTTTAAGGTAAATGACTTTTAATTGATAAAGTAATATAATATCTAAATTATTAATTAAATAATCAATCTCCTATGATCATATACTAAACCTTTTATCATGTACAGTCTTATTAATATTATTAACAACCCCCTCCAAAATAAACATGTTTCTAAGACAAAAACATCTTTAAGACAACCAAGATAGAGGGATTAGCCATTGCACTTCGAATTGATGGGGCGTCACTGAAAGAGTCATTTGACAATGAGGACACGCATTTTTGAAAAGAGGGCAACGCATTTGTGGTCATTTGCAGTCATGGTGACCAAAACAATTTATTTCCGGTCAAACTTGATAATTTTTGTGCCTCCATTAGTGATATTTCATTTTTGTTTATCTATGAATAAGCCTATAAACTATTCATACTAATTATAAATTTTAATTTATTATTTTAGATAATATAATATAATATTTATTTATAATTAATGATAATTATTAATTTATTATTTGTAATTATATAGTGTGATAGTTAAATAGTGACATTGTGATTCTTATCACTAAGGTTCAAATTCTTATTGTAATTTTATTGTTAAGTATTCATGTTGGGAATGAGATCCTCATCTATAGTCTCACCACTTCATAGCTCCAATCAAAAAATAGTTTATCCTCAATTAAAAAATTAATATTATTAGTCATCTTTTCTACAACATCACAATTAATTCAAAATATTGATTGACGGTAAAATATGGATCACGGAAAAGGTGTATGAGCTCTGCTAGGGTTTTCTTGTGTTTGCAGTGTCTGGCATCATACTCCGCTTACTGCACATGAAATTCCTCTTTTTTTTGTGTACGACTGCATTTACTGCGGTTTTTTTGTTTTAATATGCCTTCAACCGGCTCTAACCTAGCAATTCATGCTGGTGTTAGCGGTTCAATGGCTCTACTTAATGGCTCTTCCTTCGAACAAATGACCACAAAATTTTGTTCTAAAAGTCTTTCATGAGGTAAGTGTTCTGACCCCCCAACTAATGTGGTTTTGCCTTTACCGGATTTTCATTATGCCTTTCAATGGCTCGAACAACACACCCTTGTTCAGTATTTTGTTGGGATGACCCCCCTGAAAGTGTGTTTAAGGAATGGGTCAACAAGGCCTGAGTCCCTCATGGGGTCCGCCTTGATATGGTCCAAAATTTAACCAAAGGTTTCTTTTTGTTCCACTTTGCAGAGGTCAATCATGTCTAGGCTATCCTAGCCCATGGTCCCTAGTATGTCAGGTCTTCTTTGTTGGTTTTTCCAGGCATGGACCCAGGACTTTGTTGTCTCGAATGACACCAAGTTGTGGATCCTGGTTTGGATTGAGTTTGGTTTACCTTTTTCGTCCGTGCCTTTTCTAAATCATATTGCATCCTCTCTGGGGAGGGTTATTTGCATTGAGCTAGATAGGTTTTTTCAGGCCTAACCCTAGAAACAGGTCTGTGTTGAAGTGGACCTCTCCAAAGATTTGAAAGACTCCATTGACATTCAAATTGGAGCTCTTCGGCACACCCAAAAGGTCACTTTTTTTAATCTGCCTAACATGTGTTATAGGTGTCAGTTCGCAGACCACAAGATCAAGGACTGCCCTTTGGTAATGCCTCGTACGCCTTCTCTGCCACAAGATACTGAAAAACCTCGTTAGGCGGATACTCCTACTGCCAAACCTGATGAAAAATGGACCACGATTTCAAACGAGAAAAATACGTCCACTAGTTCTGGGTTGGCTTCCAAGGCCTCTGAACCTACGAGGAGCACTTCAAACCCTTCTATGAAGGGGAAGAACACCCCAACCAGGATTGATAATATTTTGTTGTAGCCTAGACCAAAGGCAATGCCTCAGCCTGCAACCATTAATATGATAGCGCAACCAAATGTAAATCTCCTCCCGTCACGGGAGCTCAAAGGCAGTCATGCAGTCCTTCTCCACCATTGGAGGAAGGTGAATACGTGTAAGAAAAGTAGAGGTATTCTTCTCCTTCTATTCAGATTGGGTCAATTCTTCCAGAGTTTCTGCAAAATCACTTCTCTTCTCTGAATGACGAGGATCCAGACTCCAACAATTGGAGGAGTTTCACTCATGAATTTCCTCTCATGGAATGTTCAAGGTCTAACAGACCTCTCCAAAAAGTATTCTATCAAGGATACTTTGAGTAAATATTCTAGTATTGAAATGCTTTGTCTCCAAGAGGTTAAAATTTCTAGTTTTTACTTGCTTCGGCTTGTCGCTCTATTTGGCCAGCTAGTATAATGTTTTGTACTAATCATGAAGCTGGGCATGGTGGAGTTGTCACCCTTTTGTCCCCACAGTGGTACTCTTGTGTGGTCGACCACGGGTCTAACCCCACTCATTGGCTCGTCTGGATCCTTCTCAACATTGATAATCATTCCTTTGGGATTATTAATGTTTATGCTTCTAATGATGTTGTGGAATGCTCCTTTCTTTGGCGTTGGATTGTTGATTCATTTCCAGTTGCTACTTGGTTATTGTATGGGGATTTCAATATGGTTGAGATGGCCTGTGACAAAGACAACACCTTGCCATTCAGATGGGCCGCTGGAAAAAGGGAGGCGTGGTTTTACATGCGCAATAAATTAGGGCTTTTTGATCCCAATATTGGCCACCACCATTCTCATTCTCTCTGGCACACTTGGCGTAATTATAGAGCTGGCTCTGACAGGATATTTAAGCGTCTCGATTGTGCCATGATTTTAGCTTAATCTTTTTTCTCTTTTGACAGTTCTTCTCTCTTGGTTAAGCTGCTAGTGGATGTGACGTTGTCTGATCATTTCCCCATTTCTTTTCGCATTGCATGGGAGACTTGACAGCCTCGCACATGTAAAACTCATTTTTTTAACACATCTTTTCTTTGTCATTAGCCCACTCTAGCCCAAATTCGTAGAGTCTGGAATTTGGAGTGTCGGCCAACTCATCATACAGGTTGGATTACTTGGTGGAATGATGCTATCACTCGCACGACTAGATTTTTGCGCATTTATGAGCACTAGTTGGCCATTTTTCATCAGCGGTCTCTTTGAGACTACTACTGTTGACCTACACTCAGCAACTGAGGCATTGGCAACCAACCCTTTTTCCCCATCATTACAAATCAGGGTAGTGGAAATATGGCACAAAAAATAAGTTGCAGATAATTATGCTGCCAGAGGTGCTCAAATCAAAGCCAGGTTACACTGGTTAAAAATTGGCGACCATGCCTCTAAGGAGTTTTTTCTGGCCCTGTGTGCCAGGCACTCATCTCCAGGCATTAAAAAAATTAAAGATGGAATTCAAGTGCTCTCTGAGATTTCTGACATTCTCCAGGCCTTTGTTCGACATTATGAGCAAGTCTTCACTACACAATATTTCACGCCTATGCGACAACAAGCCCTCTAGGATTGTCTTGTTGTTGTGCCAAATAGGCTCTCAACCCAGAGAAATTTTTTCTATCAATTGTTAACAATTGACAATCTTAAGGAATTTGTTCATTCCATGGCTGATGACAAAGCCCCAAGGATTGATGGCTTCCCTTGTGAATTTTACAAGGCCCTTTGGGACTATGTTGGGCATGACTTGTATAACATTGTTTATTTAGAAGCCTTTCATGTTAAATCTCTGGGTAATCTAATAAACAAAGGAAATATTAAATTCATACCTAACCCTGGAGATCTTGAGGATATTTGCAACTGAAGGCCTATCACACTTCTCAATGTCTCCTACAAAATCATTGCTATAGCTTTGGCTATGAAGATCTGCCATCTTTTACCTCAAATTATGTGTCTGGAGCAGACTAGGTTTATCAAATCCAGGTTTATTCTGGACAATATTATTGTTGTTTGGGAAGGCATGGAATGGGCCAAGCCCTCAAACCAGAAAGCTCTTTTCATTAAAAGTGATTTTTCCAAGGCTTATGACCGCATCTAATGGATTTTTATTCTTGCTATGTTACATGCCTTGGGGTTTGGGCCTAATTTTATTCAGGCTATTCAAATGCTTTTTGTAGATGTCTCTACTTGTATCACCATTAATGGCCACTAGTCTCTTTCCTTTGGGATTTTTTGTTCCATTCAGGAAGGATGTCAGCTTGCTCCCTCTCTTTATGTGCTTGCCATTGAAGGATTTGGTTACCTCTTGGCCAATGCGGTTTCTCAGCAACATGTCAAAGGCATCTTGCTGCCCAATTCTCAGGCCCAACTATTTAATGGCCATTTTACTGATGACTCTTTCTTCACTCTCCTGGAGGAAGAAGACAATATCAAGGCGGCCCTGGAATGTCTCAATACATTCTACCTTGCGTCCAGTTCAGCCATTTAGTGGCACAAAACTCTGTGCTATCGTCAATTTGTGTTACCCATCCCTCCCTGGTTTCAACATTACAGTTGGAAGTGGATTGGGCCAGGAGAAATTTTTTGATTCCTGGGCATTCCCTTTGCTTTTCAAGCTTCTCCGGCTGAGCTGTGGCAATCTGTTCTCACCAGAATTGAGCAAAAGCTCACATATTGGATCACTAATCCCCTCTCTCTGGTGGGGAAATTCCAAGTGTGCTCCAAAATTCTTGCAGCTACCCATGTTTATTAATCTTCTTGTTGGGTTCCTTCAAAATCAGCTTATAGCAAGCTCAAAAAGTTGCTTTATGACTTTCTTTGGGCTTCTGTTGAGTCCCATAGAGGGTTTCACTATGTTGCTTGGGAATTTTGTTGCCTTCCTAGAGATTCTGGAGGTCTTGAGCTGCTCTTCACTCAACGACAAGGGACTGCCTTGTGTGTAAAATGGATAATTTGTGCCCTCACTGGAGATGAGGCCTGGATAATCTGAGCATTGTATTCAATTTGGATTTCCTATTCACAAACCTGCCTAGAAGGGGATTAGTTTTCAAACCCTTCTAGTTATGAAGGAACCGGTTCAAATTGTGGGGACATTTTTAGCCAAAAGAATTTGGAGAGCTTGGGATGTTATTAAGCCTTGGCTACGCTGGGCTGGCTCTAGATTCTGTGATGGGCTTTCGCTCAATCAACAAAATGTTTGGTGGTCGCCTCTATTTGCTAGCAATGGCCAGCCTATGGCTAAATCGCTTTGGATTAAGGCACTCAGATTCCACAAGAAAGACATTCAAACTTTACAACATATATTTCACATACCCATAATGTGCATCATGCCATGGGAAGATTTTTGTGCCCTTTACAGACTTCAAAACCAAGACTGTGTTACTTATGATGGTTTGGTGAATGCTATTCCTACATAAATGCTTCATAAGGTGGGAATTCATGGGACCAAGCCCTGGTGGAAGGACTGGAAGTGGTACCCAGATACCCCTTTTAGAAACTACAAGCCTAGGCTTGGCTATAGGTGGCTTTCACCACACTTTCCTGTGATTGAAAGTCTGAACCAGAGGTGGCTTCTTCAATCTCCCGCTCATGTCTAGCAAAAAAAATTCTCTTCCACTTGGTCTGCAAGTGTTGAACCGAAGCTTGCCCACTTTGCTTGGTGTATTCTATTCCGAGGCTTGCTTGTGGGTTCTCGACTTGTTAACTTGGGGGTCCAGGACCCTCGTTGCCCTTTCTGTGGGCAAGCTGAGTCTTTTGAGCATCTCTTTTGGTTTTGTACTAGAGCTCAACAATTCTGGAATTGGATTCATGACTTCTTTCGACCCTTTTGACCGGATCCTTTTTCTTGGCATATGATTATGCTAGGTGACTCACCCAGACTTCCTGCTAAGTATACCCAGCTTTGGCACACTTTCAGAGTGGAAATCCTCTTCACTATTTGGAAAGACATAAATGCTTGCATATTTTCTCATACTCAAATGGATAAAAATGTTTCTTTGTATTCTAAAGCTATTATTTGTTCTAATGTGCTCTTATAGATTTAGGTGCAAGCAAACAAAGTCACACTTGAGGTGGCTCACCTACAGGTGCTTTTGGATCACTGGGGAAATGCCTCGTGTACTGATGCTTGGGTGCCTGCTTCACCCACCTCCTCCCATGGTCAGTCACCTTCTTGGGGCCGGCAACGAAGTGGCTCTGCGCACCCCCGCTCTCAACCTCCTCCTAGGCGGACCTACTCTCCTCCTTTGCGGGTTGGCCAAGGGTGGCCCTTTGGGGGAGCAACAATGGTGGTTCTAGGTGGCCCTCTAATGACCCTCCTACTTCTAATCTGGTTGGTCAAATTTTGGAGAAAAAAAATTGCGGCTTGTACTTGCAATCTCGTCGCAACACGAGGAAGATAAAGATAAAGAAAAAGAAGATGATGATGGTTGGGGTCCTCCTCCTGACGTCACTCCAAACCCCGCTGATGTATGGGGGAAGAAGATGGATGACATAGACCCTCCTAGCTCTGTTGGCATTGCTTTGGCCGCTTAATGAACTTTTCATGTTTGTTATTATGGACTTCTGGGCTCTGCCCATGTGATTGGTTATTTTTTGCTTTTATGGGCTTTACCCCTGCAACTCTCAGGGTGTGCCTTCTTACCACTCACTTTTTTTTTGTGAATATGTATTTTAATCTCTAATTTAATATAGATTAATGCCTATTCATAAAAAAAATTAATATTATTATTATTAATTTATTATTAATAAATAAATATATTGTATATTAAATTTCATTATATTAAAATATTTCTATAATAAAATTATTTATTAATAATACTAAATATATTGTATATAATATATTAAAATTTAATATGTTATGAATCAATTTTTTGTATATTATTATATTATAAATATCAATATATTTTTTATTTTCTTTTTAGATGATTTAGTATAGGTTTTACTAGAGTATTTCCCCTTGAAAATTTTAATATACTACTTTGATTAAATCAACAAAATATATTACAAATGTTTAGCATATGCTTCTTTAAAAATATGTTCATGAGAAACAAAAACGATGTTAATCCCAAATAGTAACAGTGGGACCAAAATCCAACTATACCATATAAAAATTTAACAAAATAAATTAAAAGCACTTTAAAGTTAACTACTATACCACCCCCCAATTTTCCACACTCACAAGCAACTTCCTCTTGATAGTTTTGTTCACTTTCTTCATGAAGATTGTTGGATGACTTGGGCTAGCTTACCAAAAGATAGTTGACCTTGCTAAGGTAGGGAATTGAGTATGATGACTAAGCTTCCTATGGTGCTTGGACCTATGTATAAAAACACAAGGATACTATAATAACCACCTACTTCAAGCCTTTACGATCATGCGAAACATGTAAGCCCATCATAACCTTCCCCACATTGCTATAGGATGTCCTCAATAAACCAAGTAGTATTTTTATAGCTTAAATGTCCTCCTTCTCGCCTTCTATTGACCTTGGGGAGATAATGCATCTTCTTCTTCCACATACTTTTTTTCCAAACTCTGTCACTCCTACAACTTTTATGTCCTTTGTAGTTACTATGTCTTCAAATTGGTCAAGTAGGAACAAATTGAGAAGCTAGATGTGGAAATTAGCATCTATTACTATAAGGCCAATATTAGCAATGAAATATCCCCTATTGTTGATTTAAGTTTCTTTCTAAACTATAATTCTCTCTCTTGGCACCCCTTGCACAAATCCTATGGTTTGTTGCATAGACGGTTGTCGTTGCACCAAAAGATCGACCTGTTAATACCCGATACAACCGCCAAAGTTAATGAATCCATGGGAGATGGTTAAGCCATGTCACAAACCTGAGCATTGCATTACACAACACAAGGAGACCAAGGGAACACACCTTGCAACAATCCCCCCAATGCAAGCAAGGGGTTCGAACTTGTGACCCAAAATATGATACCAATTGTTGCAAAAATGATTGTTGTTGCACCAAAAGATCGACCTGTTAATGCCCGATACAACCACCAGAGTTAATGAATCCACGGGAGGAGGTTAAGCCATTTCATGAACTTGAGTGTTGCACTGCATAGGACAAGGAGACCAAAGGCACACACCTTGCAACATCGTCATCATATATTCATCGGCAAAAAAATATTTATCATCATATTTGACAATGATACTTGAGTATTCTTCTCTTTACCCCTACAAGTCCTACACATACTTGTCATTCTTGCACATACTCCAAAATAAATACCTATTAACAAGAAATCCAAACAATGAATACCAACTAAACATCACAAACTAAGCATACTTCACATTGTTCACTCTCGCCACACTAATAATCCCACCTTCACATGTGAATTCACATCGCCCTTTAATGCCTTCCATTACCAAATCTCTCCATCTCAAGCATAAATTCCTCCCATACAACTAATGTCATCATAGCATGATATGGGTAATTCTACAATTATATTTTAGACATGATCCATCCTTAATATTGATAGAAGCATAGCTAGCATACATGCAAACCTTAGAAACCTTGTCTTTCTTAATGATTACTAAATAAAACAAAGATTGGGGTTGCTAGAACCTTATATGTTGCTCCAAATTTGTCTAAGAGTGGACATCCTATGACTATATATAACTATTATGTGTTATTGTTCAATGCTACATTAACTAGATAATTTGCTACCAAATTTAGTTTTATCTTACAATGTTCAAAGAAAACTTATCTCCTCAAATATGGATTTGATGCCTACTATTTATTTTGCATGCCTATTTAAATTCTAGTTTTAACTCTACCTTTGCTTATTGATAATATTTTTTCCATCAAATCTCTTTATGTTGCAAGTTTAGGTATCCTCAAGGAAGAAGCTTCCATCAAACCAATTATTAAAGCTTTCCATTCTACTTTGTTATTTGATTTTATTTCACAGAAAAGAGATCCTTTGTATAGATGCTCCCTAAATAAGTTACTAAGCACAAACCACCCACCTACCATTCCTACCTCTAAAGGCTCCATCAAAGTTCAATTTGTTGAAGCCCTCTAGAGGAAGGCTCTATCATTCCTCACCCTCTCTCAATTTAGCCACCCTAATTTGAACATATTTTCTAGCAAGAGGATTTTCTCATATCCCTTGAATGGGTAGAATAATATAATTACTTGATTAATATATAAAAATAAATATTAAATATTATACATTATACTTTATTATTAATTATGTTAAAATATTTATTATTATTATATGTTATGTGTACCATTGTCCCTTAGCA
Organism: Sequoia sempervirens; assembly: GCA_007258455.2. NCBI lineage: Eukaryota > Viridiplantae > Streptophyta > Pinopsida > Cupressales > Cupressaceae > Sequoia > Sequoia sempervirens. The sequence continues at coordinate 19,676 of VDFB02091671.1, read as the reverse complement.
CCCCCTTGTCATCACCAAATTTATGTCCTCGATCCCCCCATCCCCTTGTTCCAAAAATCTATGGAACTATGATTATTATAACTAAGTTTTGAAATTGCAAAATAAGTGGGTTGCAAACTTAACCAATCAACAATATCTAATTTTTTGTTAGATATTACAACTTGATGAGAAATTGCACAAGGATGGAAGGTAGCTAATTTTAATATCAAAGAATTTTATTTCTCAAGTGTTTATGCAATAGTTTAAAAAGTTTTTTTAGGAGGTGATGTCATACAAATGATTGACACAATGATGTAGTCAAGATAGAGAGAAAAATCAATGGTGACCTTGACCTTGCGAAAAAACCAAGTAATACACCTATAAATTACATAAATTCAACAAAGGAATACATTGAACAAATACAACAAGATACAACTTTGATTTGGGAATAGAAACACAAGATTGATTGACCACATCACCAATATATCATCAAAAAAACTTTAGATTTATATTCAATAGGTTATTGGAATGATTACATAATATATTGGGGAAATTTTGATAGACTTTTTCCCTTGGAAATAGAACATTTCAACCTACAAAAAGGAACTACGCAAGCCTAACTACAAGAAAACAAATTCTTGAGCTCTAGATAACTTGGAAAAAATGAGAAAATTCCACTCCCCTTTCTATCTATAAATAAACTTTATGGAAGTTTTCTCTCCTTCATTTTCCTACACTATTTCAATTTTTCCTCTTGCACATGGGACACCAAAATCAAGAATGCATGCATGGTCAATTTTTAACCCCTTCCCTCCAAGCGGATTTCATTCACTTAGTAAAAATAGCCAAGTGGGACACCGTACTCCTCATGCAACATTTCCAATAGATGCAATTATCAAGTTGGAGTACTCCACTTCCAAGAAGCAATTTATAAAATTCAAAGATTTCTTGTGCATGTAACTTGTCATCTATGATGTGTTATAGATGTTATTATGTAAAATTCCTAAATTGAAGGAGATGTTGTAACTTTTCATGAATTGGTCAACAAGTTACAAGAGGGGATTTCCAATATTCCCACCAATTGGGACACCCCAAATTGAGATAAATATTAATAAAAAATATAAAATGAAAACCTATAGACTTCCACCTCCTAGGAATCCAAGGTTCATATTTGTAAAACACAAATAAGGAGTTTTTTTATGTTGATTACCCAATCATTGAGATGCCTCTGCATCAAACACCTTGACTAGAGTGAGATCCCAACCACATTTTAGCTTTGAATATTTCCAAAATTGTGACACCTAGGTTGCATCCTACTCTTCCACTTGAATAGATATTCTATATATTCCTTTCCCCTAGTTTTATTAGTAACTCTTTGTATCAAGATATCTTTAATCTCTCCCTCTTTTAGTTTTTTCAACTATGTCTTAAATCAAGAAAATTTCCCTCAGTGTTCTCTTCTTCAATCTCTTGACCCTAAAGATAGTTTATATATCTTCCATATTAAAATAGGTGAAATGGAAGTATCACCTATTAACCTAATCTCATAAGAATTAGCTAAAATATTCCTTAACACTCAATATAGCTCAATCCTTTTCCAATATTTCTTGTTGTATTGACATCTTGAAAAATTATTTCTTCTTAGGTAAGCTAAAACTATATTATCTTCCTAGGATTCCTTCTTCCTTCTCCCTTGGTCTACACATTCCTTGTAATTTTGGTCATGCTTCATTAAATACTCTATCACTTACTTGTATGCATCAATCATATGATCAAAAATTTCTATTTAGATCTACATTTTTAACACCTACTTCAACCACTTCACTCAATTTTTCAACATGGATAGGGTTTTACCCATCTAAAACTTGAAACAATGGCCTACCTATTCTTCAATTTAATAAATTATTGTAATAAAATCTAGCATGTGCCAATACTAGGTCCCACTACTTGGGTTTGTTACAATCTAGACATCTCAATATGTCAACCCAAAATTTTGTTTTACTACCTTAGTATTTCTATTTGTGTACAAATGATAAGTTGAATTGAAATTTAATCTAATTATCAATTTTTTCCATAACATACATAAAAAATGACCCACAAACTTGACATCCCTATCTAAAACTATGCTCTTTGGTACCCCTTGTAACCTTACAATCTACTTGAAGAAAAAACTTGCAATTTTGGAAGCCTCTCAAGTTTTTTGACTAGTAATAAATTGTGCTACCTTTGATATCATATCCACAACAAAAAAAGTTGAATCATGACCCTTCTAAGTCTTAGAGAATCCATGTTGATAACTTGGAAATGCCTTAGTGGTATCGATAATGGTTGATAGAGCCTAATGTTCTAACTGATTTATTTGAAATATTGACATATATGAAATGTTTGTATATAACTATCTAAATGTCAAATTCTATCTTTGACCAATAATAGAAGAGACAAAGACTTATCAAATATGAAATGCCTAACTAGTCCTTCTCTATGTTTCTCCCTAATTAGGTTATCCATAAAGGTATGTACAAATATTTACTTTTGAACAATATTCCTTCTTGGAATGATGAGTCTAACCATGGTGACACATCCCCAAGGATTTATTCCATGCATTCCTTTCATGATTCATTGAAATTGTCATCCTCTATATACAAATCCATCAAGTCAAATCCAACCACTTCAACCCTCATCTTTGTGAGTAATGAATATATTCTCAAAACATTAATAAAATGTTGGTACTTATAGTTTTATTGTTTAAAACAAATTAATATTTATGTACAAACTCCACTCACTTCCCTTGCTTGATGTATTGGAGTGCTCAATGGTCTACATGCAACTTAAATTAACCAAGAATAAAATAGTGACTCCACTTCTTCAATACTTGAAGAATGGCATAGAACTCTTGATCATAAGTTAATTATTTTCACTTAGAATCATTCAATTTCTTATTGAAGTATGTTATGGGTAGTCACTTCTAACTCAACATTGTCTCAATAGTTGCCCCACTAGAATCATAGTCTACCTAGAAAACCTTGTTGAAATATGGCAATGTTAACATTGGTTTTTCTATGACCAACAATTCAAAACTTTTCTTACTTAATGACCAAAAATTCAAAACTTTTCTTACTTATGGTTGTCCACTTAAACTCTCTATTATCCTCTCTCATGGTTTTCATGATAGGGGAAAAAATGCCACCAAAATTGCAAATGGTTTTTTTATAAAAACTAACCAAACGATGAAAAATGATTGCCTTGATCATACTTTTTTATGTCAACTACCCAAAAATTTCTCTAACCTCCTTTAAATCCATTTTTAGAGATCTATTATAGATCACAAATCCAATTTAAACAAATTTATCAGCATAAATTAAACACTTCTTGATATTTATCAGTAGCTTATTTTCCTTTGGATTTTGTAAAAATTATTTTAGATGTTTCGAGTTCTCTTCTTTGGTTCTATATAAAATAATAATGAAATCAAGACAAACTATCACAAAATTTCCTATAAATGGCTTCAACATCTTGTTCATGAGTAATGGAAGTACTTGGCCCATTTGTCAATCTAAATGGCATAACTATCCATTCATAAAAACCCTCCTTGGTATTGAAAAAACCTTCCACTAATCACCCTCTATAATCTTGATTTGGCTATATCCAATCTTTAGATTGATTTTTGTGAAGAATTTAGCTTTGCCCAAACAATCCATTAGATCATTCATCCTAGGAAATGAAAGTTTTTTATTTGATGGAAATCTTATTTATAGCCTTACAATTTGCACGTGCATATAATATTCTCCATCCTTATTTTTGTGTGAGTTCAATAGGTACAACACACAAGCACAAACCTACTCTTGCTCAAACTATTCCTTAACAATTCTTGAATTTGTTAGTTCATCTCTTCATGTTACATATGTGTCATTGTATAAGCATCCTTGTTGGGAAAATTGACCTATAGTATTATATCATTGTGATGATTTACGTAAATTTTGGGTGGAAGACCTTGTTTCACTTCTTCATTGCTTGAAAAATGACATAGAACTCTTGATCATCAACTAAGTGTTTTCTATTAAAAATTTTCAATTTCTCATTGAAGTATGCTATGAATTGTCCCTCCTATCTTGTTAGTGTTATAATTTTTCCTTTTTAGGACAACACAAAACAAAACAACACATATGGTAGAATTTTTCTTCAAATTGTAAGGGGAAGCTTCTTGAGACCTAACTATAACCTAAAACTAACCTTAGAATAGAACTATAGATAGAACTCACAAGTATGCACATTGTACAAAATTTTAATGGCGAGTTTTACGTAAATGGAAGTTACTAATTGACTATGTTTTTTTCCTAGATGCATGCACTAGATTGTTAATAGTTAAGTCTTGTATTGATATATTTAGATATAAAGGAGGGTAAAATAATTTGGTACAAATGAAGAAACTCAACTTTCCACTAGCTAAAACAAAGACCAATATTTGGTTGGAAATAAATATTTGAAGGGAAAATAGACAAAAGTTTACTATTGGCTAAAATAGAGATCAATAAATTAGCATTAACAAGAGATAATCAAATGAGTGAACACCACATGATTTTATGAAAAAAAATATATATACAAAGATACAATTTAGGATATGGATCTCACCAATACAAAGCATGATTAAATATAATATCTTGTTAGTTTACATTAGAAAATTACAAACATGTAACAATTGAATAACAACTTCCATAACATGATCATGACTTCAACTAACATTAATAATGTATGCACCCAAGGCACTTATTTATTTAGCTTTCAAAGGATAACTTATAAGAAATTATGAAATAACAATAAAATATCCTAAAAGTATTGATTTAAAGCTACTCTATTGCTATTTGTATAAAACTTTAATATAAAACTATTTTAAGACAAACCTAACCTAAAATAATTACTATAATAAAAAGGCTTAAAATAGACTCTTTTCCATTGCTTAAAAATAGTCACTATTGGTGATGATAGCTGTTAGATGCAACTACAACTGAAAATACAAATTTGGCACATGAGTGACCTCTTGTATAATTTAAGAAAAATTTGACCTAAATTTATTTGAATCCCCTCGAACCTCTCTAATGTAGAAAACCTTTTAGAGCCTTTGGAAAAATATTGAACCATTACTTCGGCAATACTTTGATTAATTTCTTTCATGAAAATAACTAGAGGTCTAAAAGATGAATTCCTCTTAACTCCTAGAAGTCTCACTATTGATCATTGAAAATCTTCACAAATGATGTTGAGGACCATCTTCAAACCTTTTTTTCTTTCAACCAATATAGAATAGAATGACACCTCATTTATATGCATTTTTCTATGACAACCCTATCTTCAAGAAGAGGTAGAGAAATTAAGTGGAAACGCCACTAGGAAATTCTACTTGGAGGAATTTTGGAATAGCCTCGCCCTCATGAATTCATGCCACCCAAATCAAGTATCATAACCCTTCACTCAAGCACACTTATGAATTTATTTACACCTTTATTGTTAGGCACACATCACTCAAGAAGCATTGCCACTTATCTTGAACTTAGGCATAACTTTTAGTGGCCTTTTCTATTTGAAAGTGTGCCTCAATATACACTTATTTCCACTTGAATGATCAAGGCACATTCTCATACCCATTTTTCCATCTCTCAACATGTTTAGCAATTTTTTAAGGTGACACACTTAGGTGGAGCTTTATGTTGGCTTCGCTACCCATTTTGTGTGCTACACATGCTTTATATTCCATTATCCCAAATTATTTTCACCTAACTTTCTACTAGCTTAAAACTAACATCGGTGGAACTATTTAGTGTCAAAGACACATAAAATGTGTACCTTAGATACTTTCAAATTTGTTTTAAAAGGTGGTGCAATTTAGTTAATAGTTTTCCCTATTTCCTTTCTAGTTGGCATATTTTTTAGGTGGTATTGCCACACCAAAAGTGTGCCATTTACTTTCCCCTAACACATTAGCAAAGATCTATTAACACCTAGCCCATTTTTCTTATATTGGTGAAACTTTGTCATGGTTTTGCCCCCTCAAAAGTGTGCCACATTAATGCCTTCTTTATTTCCATGCTAGGTGCACTTTAGTAAGAAATTTGGCACTTTTCTCTATGGAAGATTGGCATAAAAACTAATGGCTTAAGCCAAGAAAAATTATGCTTCCCTTAAATTGAATTTTGTCACTTTGTTATGGTATGCTTAGAGGAGTTTTAGCTTGGATTTTTCCAACCAAAAGCATGCCAACTATTTGATCCATTCTCCCAAATTGACCAAGGTGGAGATCTCCTCATCATTTGTCATGAATTGAAGAATGGTGATTCGTATTTCAACAATGGCCATATTTCAAAATTGACATTGAATGTTGAAGATGATCCAATAATGTTGAATTATGTTTCTCCCCTTAAAGGAAGAAACAAACACCAAGGTGTATGCATGGTTTCTTACCATTCCCAAAATAAATATGAGGGAAGAAAAATAAGAATATATGGTGTCTTCATAATTTTTTCAAATGTTACCATGTTGTTGCTAAGAGGTACCACATTAAAGTCAAGAGTTCTAATCCTAATTGAAGAATGTGAATCTAGAACCTAGTGAAAATGGATTTAGAACTAGATTCAAAGATGATGGTGAATCCTTTGAATCTTACTAAAGGATCTCCAAGCCAATACCAAACAATGAAAAATAAATAGGTAGAGAAAGAACAAGAGGGTCTAAATGTGCCCTCATGACATTTGAAGAAGATGATGCCACTCCATAGGATCTAACATCAAAGAGGTGATAATTGTCCTTAATGGTTTCATCCTAATCTCCAACAAGGGACACACAAACAAGCCTAATATATATGTCAAGTGCTCATCTCAAGAATTTATATTTGGAAGATAATGTATATACTCCTAATGTGTTGAATTATTGGAAGCCCATCCAAAGCAACATTAAAATTTGAAGAAAAGATAAAAGAGATGGAATGTCAGCTCATGTATCTAGAACCTTAGTTGATGAAAGGATACCAAGGTTTAGATGACCATACTTGTATCTCCTCAAAATTTTCCCCACTAGATTCTTTAGTGTGAACATCAACCAAAAGAACATTGGGTGAAAAATGTGAGACAATGTATAATATAGATCAATCATTTGCCTCCCCAACTACAACAATATCTCTACTATGCAAATCCTAAATAACTATAGACTTTGGTGTTAACTTGTTATGCCCTTAAACTACAATGTAGCCAATTTTTGGCTAGCATAACCCTTAAATAAGTCATTTGATCATTTATAAAATTATATATAGGTAGATACATCAGCCTAGGTGACATCCATGGCATAAATATAGTATACATAAGGTGTAGATGCTAATAATTATAATCATATTGTATAGTGTGTTCCTATAGAAGATTATATGAGGTATCCCTCTTGAAGTAGCTTAAGAGGTTACCCCTTGAAGTGACTTCTTGTTCTCAAGATTTTATAACATATTTCTTAATATAATTTCATTATAGAACGTAACACTCTTCCCTATCCCACTTTGTGATTTGATAAATAAAAGAAGATTAATTGACAATGAAGAAACATAAAAGACATCAATTATCTAATAAAGGATTGTTAAAAGGCTAATAAAAGTCAAAATAAGATAACTACTTTGTTTTGGCAGACTAGAGTTTGATGAAGCTCTGTGTTTATTAGTCGGCATGCATTTTTGAGACCCGAGCCAAATAAAAGGAATAAACAATGCTCCAAAGGAATTAAGAGGCCTGCTTCAATCTGCCCCAGGTGATTGAAGTTGCAAGAGACATTTTACAAGACAAATAAATTTCGAAAGCCTTGGAGAGAAACACTGAATTCTCCGCATAGACAAATAGATTGTATGTCAAATCCGAAGAAAAAAAAATTATTTGCATTGCATGTTTTGTTCAGCATTCAGACATCATGTGAAACCCTCAGCTTGGAAATAGGAGATTTTATTCTTTACATCTCAATATCCCAGTGATAAAGAAGGTGCAGGTTAGACATGGTTTCGTGCTAACAAGAACAAAAAACCTGAGTGAAGGTATTATATGCATAGAGGGCTTCATGGAATGCAATGATTGCATGATATGCTTATTATGGATCTCTTGATAAGGCTTTAGAAATTTCAAGCAAATATCATTATTAGTTATGAAGCTAAATTAATGGGCATCAATCTATTATCTGCACGATTAGCGGAGGAGGTTTAAGTCATGGATTTGCTTCTCATGATCTTGGGTTCGAGTCTAGGGCCGATTTGACCTGATGCATGTTGCTTGCTGGGCTGGACCACGGTGATACCCTGGGTCATCAAAAAAAATTATGAAGCTACATTATGTAACATTTGCAAGCATCCCATCAGCCATGAAATGGTATGAACATCACTTGAAGCATGAAGACCTTGAAGTAGTTTATTCAGATGTTGAAACTGCAAGTGCAACTATAGACATATATGCCAATTGAAACTGCAAGTGCAACTATAGACATATATGCCAATGTGAAAGCACAGAGAACGTATGTGAACTATTTGACAAGTGCCTTAAGGAAATGAAGGTAGAGACAACGTACAAGAATCGTTTGACCAAATGATTTGATGAATGTCCACTTCTAGGATATGCTGACACACTATTTGACAAAATTGTTTGAAAGGATGAATGCTTATGCACAGAGACTACATGCAGTTGTTTGAAAAAAATGTTTCGAAGTATTATTATCTTAATAGCTACAGGGGTTTCAAAAAATTGCATGAAAGTCTTGACACGTATCCAAGAGGTTGAAATATAAGATGCCTCCTTTGAAAAACTTGCATAAGATGGATCTATTAATAGTAAAAACAGAGCTAAGACAAGGAAATTGCTTGATAGAAAGTAAATGCCTCGAATGAATGTTTTATGCACAAAATAGATTTGTTGAATGGGATTTAGAAACTTTCAAACAGAAATGAATTCACATTTCAGTCTCATAAGATTGTCAAATGAAATCTTTATAAGTATAATATGAAGATATGCCTATGAATCAAAGGGATTTAGTCAAAATAGTAGTTGTGGTTTCTTTAGTCAAAGGTATGTAAAGAATAGAAATATAATTGAGGCAATACAAAACATTTTAAATAATGGTGAAACAAAAGGAGTTTTAGTGCAAGTGAAATCTTAAAACTGGCTACAAGATGTTTGGATCATTATTGTCTCATAAATGTTATAGGTGGTATTGGGATTTCTACATTTCAGAGAGTGAAATTGTACATGTAGTGAGATCACTGATTCAACAATTAAGAATGATAAGTTTAACTCTACAAATGAAGTAGGAAACAATAATGCCGATAGTGAAATAAGAGAACGAAGAATCTAGTAGATTGGCTTTTGATGCAGTATTGCACTTGTTTATTTTTTTCTCATCCTAATTCTTTGTTACTTTTTAAAAAGTTACTTAAATCACTTATTTTAACCTAGGTTATAAAATAGACCTTATTAGTGGAAAATTAAAGAAAAACATAACTAAAATTTAAAAAAAAAAAAATTGTTACATTTCAAGTAGTTATTAGTTAGTTATGGGGGTCCAAAAGTTATAAATAAGAGGATGTTGGATGTAATGGGGGTTCTTACACTATTATTTATTCTTCTTTTATCGTATTGGTTCTTATTCTTCTTCTATTTTGTCTGTTCTTATTCTACGGGGGATTTATCTTATCCTCTCAACAAAGGGCTTGTACAAGGAAATTGTAAGGAGTCATGGTGCTCCAAATTTTTGAAATAATCTTAAAAAAAAATTGAACATGGTGTCTTAAACTCTTCACTAATTATTGATTGTTCATGTGTCCAATATGCTATCTTTTTTTATCTTTATCTCCTACATGTTCAACTATATAGAAAATAAATTGAATCCTTCATGTTCCAACTTAGTGGGATTCAAAGAAATATTTTATATCTTTGCATTTTGATTGTTCTTGAGTGTTTTTATGTTACTCAAATGTTTGATGTGCAAGGGGTTTCCCTTATTGTTCTTCACATTGTTGAGATGGTTTCTTTTTGAGTTTTCGTGTCTTTGTAGTGTTGTATGCATGAACTAGAAATATTTGTGCTTTCGTTGATGATTGTGTAATCTTTCTTCCTTGCCTATTAGTTATTCCCCTCTTTTATTTAAGAAATCATTTTTTGTGTCTCACATGTGGTCATCTATGGCTTCTCCCTAATTTATCCATTTGTTAGTTTTCCCTTTTCTCCTTTTTGTACTTCTACATTATAAGTACACAAAAACTATAAAACTCAATCATTTAAGGAATTTTCCCCTCTCAAATGTAAAGGAAAGTTGCTAGTCCATAACAACTTCTCTAACTATTTTAAATTTTTCCCACTACCCATTGGGAAAATCAAGTTAAAATTTGTAGTGATAAATCTAGATTTGTCAACACCTTTTGATGTCAAAACCACTCTTCAAGAAAAAAAATTATTTGTTTGAGTGTGTGGGTGGTTTTGAAGGGGCACAGTGGTAAGGAGGTGGTGTTTTTTTTCTTCTACTAATGGTTGAGCAAAGGAGGGACCATAGGGTTAAGCTAGAGTTAAGGCATCACTTGCATAGAGTCAAGGAGGTGAATATGACACTTGAGATGTAATGAAATAACTTGCACAATAGAAGAATATGATAGGAAATATGTTACAAATAGTTGATAATAACTGAGAATAACAAGCCATTTCGAGGAGGCAAACCTCTAAATATCTCCAATGATAACATAATTCACCATATAATGATAAAATAAGACTCACTACGTCCTATATATACCTTATTTATGCTTAGGATAACACCCATGCTAACTTAGATAACCCTATATAAGCCTTAGGCCAACCAAATTAACTAAATAACAATAAAATAATGATAACATGACTTAATTAAGAGTTAAGTTAGCCACAAGCCGACTATTCATAAACCTATGTACTCTAATATTAAGGGCATAGCATGCCCCCTTTCAAAGAAGTATTGTACTCAAAGCTAATCAAGTTTGGATGTTTCTGAATGAACTCAAGAGCTTGTCCTCCCATGTGGCATCTTCAATTGGCAAATTCTTCCATTGGATGAGATACTAAGTGAGTGTTCAAGTCCTTAGCTTTCTTGTACATTTCTAAAGAATAAACTCTGGTTCCAATGTGATTCTTCCTTCTTCGTCGAGCTCAGGTAATATTGTTTGAGTAGGTATATTATTCCCAATTACCTTATTCAAACAAGAAACATGAAAAATTGGATGTATCTTCAAGTTGTTGGTGGAAATTCAAGCTTGTAGGAAACACTACCCAGATTTTGCATTATTTGGTATGGGCCAAATATTTTAGAGATAACTTGTTATTCTTTGTTTGTTGCTTCATTGGCATTTTCTTGTAAGGTTGCAATATAAAGAAAAACCAATCCCCAAACGGTGTTGGTCCACCTATTGCTTCATTCAATTTTATGACATGGCTAGATTCTCTTTGAGCCCTAAAAGTACTTGTTCTTGATGAAGCATATGGTCCTCCACAACATAAACTCTTGGTGATACCTTCAATGGTGATGTGATGGAAGGACATGATGATATCCATATAGTACCATAAATGGAGACATTTTTGATGAACTATGAAAGTGTTACACCCTGTTGTGTTGTTACCTAATTACTATTACCTTGATGGGTTAAAATGCTTATATATATATATATATATATGATTGTGTTTTGTATATGAATATTGATGGAAATATGATGAATGAATGTTTAATTCAATTTGATATTTTATAATGTTTTGAAGATGAAAATATAATATGATGCATATGAAAGTGTTGTTATCAGCTAAGTACTAAACATGTGATGTACAGAAGCTGGATGTAGGAATAGATTCGAACCTTCAGAAGAGAGGGGGTATCACTCAGGAGAAGAACTTGATTTGGTAACCCTGGTGAGCCTAATTGAGCATACACACACTCACTTCCTAGTTGGTCTAGTTGGTTAAGATAGTTTGGGAAATGGTAAGTAACCTTTTATCAGGGTTTGTGAATGTTTTGTATCGGGTTATGATCTCGTTTTATGAATGTTTTGATTGGGGGTATGCGATTGAGTCTTTATGTTGAGAGTAAGTTCTTTGTGTGTTCATATTTATATGTTAATCGATGAAGTATATATATAGGATGTATATATGTATATATGTACATGTCTATGATAACTCATACATATGAGTATATGTGTGCATGAGTATATGTAGGTAGATGTACCTATGAATGCTCATGAACAGATAACCCATATGCATGGGAATGTTGATTGGACTAATGTGACATATATATATGCACTTCATGTATATACATCAATCGATGAGTAGGTGAATTTATATGTGTTTAAATATGAATGTTGAAATAATGTTATATATATAATATATATTAATATAAATGTATATAATTATGTCAATGGAAATGTATATACATATATATTAATATATATATATATATATGAATATCTATATACATATAATTATTTTAATATATGTTTATGTATATATCAATTGGCAAGAAATATATGTATGTAATATATATATATATATATATATATATATATATATATATATATATAATTTATATATTATTGTTGGTATATATTAAAATGCTTTGAATAAAGCAAGGCACAATAATATAGCGATGTTGTTTGATATATTAAAAGTGTTATGTAATATGTAAAGCGCATTATAGCGCTGCCATATATATTGTTGTGGCTAAAATTTAATATGTTGCACTTAAAGCATGTAAAGAATAAGTCAAAAGAGACTTATACATTGCGCATGGGTAAAAGAAAATAAAGTTTAAACATTGCAAGAATCTAAATGAATGCAGATTTAGCATTGTTGACTAAGTCTAAATGCTATGCATAAACAAAGGGTGCTAAAATTATGAAGGTGGCATCAAAATTTGTAGAGTATGGAAACTAATAGAAGTCTAAAACCTATGCCAAAACTAGGTAAAGCCATGTGATAAGTATAAAACTCAGTCAATGCAAAGATGGCAGAGATTTCTGAGAGTAGTCGACATGCAAATCAAATAAGAAACCTGTAGAAATGTGTCATTGTCCCTTGACTCAGTAAAAGAGTCATGTTGTCACAAGCATGAAGTCGACTCAGCCATTCTATATGAAATTGGAAATAAGAGGACTGTTATGTGTTGTAATCTGAGAGTTTAAATCAGCTTAGTCAATGCATGTGAATAGGAAGGTGACAAATTTGTTAGCTTGCTTGTAGCATTGTGATGCTAAAATTCAAGTATATATAGAGGTTCTCTCTCTACCATTTGTTACAATTTTCATTCTGATTTCTCTATTGTCATTCTATTGTATTTTCTATGCAAGCAATATTTTTGAGAGTTTTAGTGAGAAAGAAAGATTTGTATGTGAGTTACGTTTTGTTGAGAGTTCTTGAGAGGAGGTTAGAATTTGGAGATTAGTTGAACATTGAAGGAGTAGCATTCATGGTTGTGGAGGTTGAGATTGGAAGCATCATTATCTTGGTTGGAACTTTATATCTAGGCATGCTAATTTATATTCCTCTATTGTTTATGTTTGAAAGGTTATTAGATTATAAATGCCTTTGTTTGAAAAGATTGCTTTTGGAAAGGCATGATATGCTTGTTCTTATGAACTTAGTTATTTCCTAGTTTGGAATAATCTTGGAATGCTTGTTATGCTTGTTCTTATGAACTTAGTTATCTCCTAGTATGGAATATTCTTATTTGATTCTTGATTGAGTCTCGAATTAGTGAAACCCTACTATTTGGGAATACATTTATATTATGTTGAAGTTTGTGTGGCTTAAATGTTGTTGGAACTATAGTTAATTCATTAAGTCTATATGGATATTGCATCAAAAGAGAATGTGGAATATGTTTCTATCTTATAGTGCTTTTATGAAAATATCATTTTGAACATGAGAGGTTAGCAAGGTTATTCCTAGGGTTAGAGAAATCCATGGGAAAGGTTGTAACCTAGTAATCACTTTGTTATAGGCTTGGATATTCTTGGGATTAGGGTAATCCATGGTTAAGGGAATAACCTTGTTGAACATTTTGTTATGTCATCACCTTAGATTGAATGTGTGTTATGTCTATAGTCAATACCAAATCGAGCTAAAGGGTGGGTGGAAAGATGACTCTCAAAGTACTATGTGTTGAATTCTTTGACCAAAGTAGTGTAAGTAGCCATTGTTTACACTATCAATTCACTATGGTCAATGATTACATTCTAGGCAGGGAAGTCATACATGTATGTTGTAGCTAATTTATGGTAGCTTTAGATATGTAAGACACAACACTATGCTCAGGAAGGTCAAGATTATGGGGTTACCAAACCAATCTCTTCTTCAAAGGGTAGGGCCATCTTACCAGTTAGGTAGATGTGCAATGGACTACAGTAAGTCCATGGTTGATGAAAAAGCGCTTGAGTGATGCTCTCCCTCATACAGTTGGCAACTAGGATTTGAGGATGTAGCGCTAGTTTGGGGACACCTAGAATGTATGGACCAGTGATGGGGACATCCAAGAGGTATGCACAAACATTGGGGACATATAGACCTTTTGTTTTGTTTATATATCTTTATCATTGAGCTCATGGAAGCTATGAGTGTAAAGATGTATCTCTACTCTTATTGAGAAATTGTAAATGCGAAATATTATCATAAAATTATGTATGTAAATCGTTACTTGAATTATTGAAATGATTCTTTGTTATGCAATGGGAAACTTTGAAATGGTTATGTTTCAAATGTGCATCGTGTTAATCTTATGAAAATGTAAAAAATTATTGCTCATAATGTTAGAAGCATAAACTTTCACTAGTGAGTAAAACATAGTAAAAACGATGGGTAGAACAATGGGCATGTTACAGAAAAGGAAGTGTTATACAATCATTCTTCTAGTGGTAGCCATTCTTCTTGAAATGTGGATGCTCTTGTTGCACAAAATGATACTATTTTGTCAACATATACTTAGCAAAGATGGGATGGGCGAAATGCATAGGAGTGTGCCTAAATTTATATATATCCTTCCAAAAACTTCTTAACAACCGTAGTTGTCCTATCAGATTAAGGATGGTATGAAGAACTATGAGCCAATTGAGTACCAAAACATGAGAATAATTATGTGCAAAAGTTACTTGTAAAGATAGGATTGTAGTCATTGATAATAACCTTAGGTATACCATGTAGCATTCGAATATTGTCCAAAAATACTTTTTCCATTGTACTTTTTGTATAAGGATATGATAATTCAATAAAATGTGCATATTTGAGGTGATCCACTACTACCATGATGACATTCTTACCATTAGATCTTGGAAGCCCTATGATGAAGTCCATGGAGACCTCTTCCCATTGTTGTCTAGGAATAACTAAGGGTTGTATGAGACCAAGTATCTTGCTTGTCTCCCCTTTATTTCTTTGACAAACCAAACATTCTACCACAAATTTTTGAACATCCCCTTTTAGTCCTCCCCAAAAGTCTAATCCTTTCTTCACTTGATGATATGCCTTCAAAAATCCTGAATGACCACCAACTAGAGACTCGTGAAGCTCTATGAGAATCTTTTTTTTTAGAGGAATTTTTGCAAAGATACAATAGTTCTTTATACCACAAATCATCTATCTTCCAACAAAAATTATCTGAACTACTAGGATCACTTTATAATTGTTGAATGAGATTACTTGTAGCAACATCATTTTGCCACTCTACTTTGGCTTCTACTACCCAATATTCTTGTAATATTTAAATGAAACACAATAAAGCTTCATCTTTCTCATCTTTCCTAGAGATAGTGCATCTACCATAATATTTTCCTTCCCTTTCTTATATACAATTTCAAACTCATATCCAAACATCTTAGTGACCCATTTTTGTTGCTCTTTAGAAGATAATATATGTTCCAAAAACATTTTAGGCTATCATGATCTATCTTAACCTTGAAGTGTCTACCCATTAGATAAGGCCTCCATTGTTTTACTAGATGAAGAATAACTAATATTTCCTTCTCATAAATAGGTTTGAGTTGATTCTTACCCTTTAATTGATGACTCTCAAAAGCAATGGGTTGACCCTATTGCATGATAACTTCTCCTATACCATTTCTTGAATCACCACTTTCTACAATAAATTCCTTGGCAAAGTTTGGAGTGGAAAGCATTGGATTCGTACACATAGTCTCCTTCAATCTTTAAAATATTGCATTAGTGGATGAACATTCTAATGAAAATAATCCTTCTTCAATAAAGTTGTGAGGGGTGATTCTATACAACCATAATTCTTCACAAATATTCTATAGTATCCAGTGAATCCCAAGAAACCCCTCAATTTCTTAATGGTTTTGGGAACTGGCCATTCCATGATAGCCTTCATTTTTTTAGGATATGCATTTACTCCATGCAAAACTATGTGTCCCAAATACTAAGCCACCTCATTGAGACTAAAAACACACTTAGATGGATTAGCATAGAGTTGATGATGTAGTACCCCTCCATTTATGTTTATGTTGCATGTTTTCCATACTGTTAGACTTTGGTACTTTGGTTGGATATTTTGATCGTTGATTTTGAGCGACAGTGGATTCACTTTGTGACATGATGATACATTATATTGCGATATTTGATTTCTAGTATGCTTTGATATAGCGTAGATGCTTCCTTCAGATGATTATTGCTATGTACATGTATATGATGGACTAACTGTTATTTAATTCGTCAGTCTGATGTGACGTGTATTGGTGTGGAGAATGGAATCGCATCACTCGCTTGCGAGTGCCCTGTGATGTCCGTGATTTTCTCCGCACGATGTGCCTGTACAATGATTTATATATATATGCATGCTATTGCTTGGTTGCAGGATTGCAGGTACATGACACCGACTCCACCTGGTTACTCAGGTCTGAGCGTGTCAAGACTCAACGGATATGTTGATTGGGAGGTAGTAGTCTGGTTCATCCTAGTCTAGTCTTTATCCCGGTCATAGTACATCGTCAGTTTAGTTTGGAGTCTTAGATGGTCCTGTATGTTTCTGTTTGGATTATTTGCTTGAAAAAGAAAATTTAGGCAATTTTTAATGTTAGTTTATTATGTTTTAAATTACTGTTATTTAAATTAATTTTTTAAATGTTAATGAAATAAGTTTTATATTTTTATTTAATTAATCAATTAGTTTGTTTGGTTAAATAATTTGATCATTAAGATTAAATTCATTTAATTAAATTAATTAATTAATTAAATTAAATTGTTTTAAAATGAGTGAATAGATTTATTGAAATTTAAATATTATTTGGGAAATGACATATTTTATTATTAATATATTTGCAATTTAAAAATTGAAATTTTTAAATAAATAAAATGCATGCAATCTTGAGAGGCAAGATTGCCGAGAAGTGGTTAATAGATATTTTGTACTTCTCGACATGTGTGCAAGTTGCATTTATTATTTTTGTTGAGGATTTTGCCGGAGGTTATTTTGGATCTGGAAAATACAAAAGAAATTCTATTCTATTCCTCATGGGAAAATAATTGAGCTCTGTTAAAAAAATTACTGTTTATGGTTATTTGGTATTGTTGTAAATTTGTGGAAGATCTTTGTTTTGCAATTTGGGTATTGTTTCTCGGGAAAGGATTTGGAAGCTACAGGCAGCAGAGGATTCTCATCACCAGACAATTTTCTAAAGCTAAGGAAACAGGTATTTTCCTAGTGTTTAAATTTATTGTTTTTGAAAAAGAATGTCTGAGAAAAGAATATTTCATGTTAATAAATCTATGTACTTCTTGGGAAAGATATTGTTCATTGAATTCTTGTTTGTAAAGATTTATTGGTTTCAGAAAGTTTCTGTAGCATACTTTCTGTGGAGAATATATATATTAGTGAAGAGGAAAACGTTTAAAGGGAAATGGATTTTAAAACCCTGTAGAAATTTTTTTTTACAGTTTCCCCATATTAAAACTCTGTTGAAATTTCTGAAGATTTCCCCATATGAATAACCTGTTGAATTTGTTTATATATATATATATACTTTCATACATAAATTGAATTGTGAAGCCTTTGTTTTGAAAATTTGTGTTAATTACTGTACTGGAGAATTTGAGATTTTTTTTTTTTTAAAAGATGTGAAATCGCCGTACAAGCGAGTTTCGGATTAGAGAGATTTATTTTTTTTAAAAATGGAATCAAGTTTGAGCCGTTTGTATTTTTTTATTATTTATGAATTTATTTTTAATGTTTAAAAAAAATGAATTAAATATAATAGAGCCGAAGCTCTGTGTGAGGCTGGTTACTCAGCACCACTCCCAGTGGATCGGCTGGGCGTGGCCGAGCCTGGGCCACGCCGCGCGGGGCCGCTTCTACTACCGGGCCACGGCCGCCCTCAGAGGGCTGCGGTGGCAGCTCCACCCATAGCCGCTATGGCTGTGACGCCACGGCAGGGTAGAGGCTGTTAACAGGCGACAAAACCCTAGTTTGTATTCTTTGTAATGTTAAATGAAATTTCAATTTAAGTGCGAATTAATAAATATTGTCATTCGAAATATAACTTTTATGAATTATATTAAATAAAAAATATATATATATATATACATGTATATATATATACATATATATATGTATATATATATTTGTATATATATATATTTGTTTAATATTACATAGAAAATTGTAAATATATGTATTAGATTTAAAATTTAAAAGATTATTTATTGAATTAGTTGTATGAAGATATATGTGAAGTAGGAGATTGTTTAGTTCTAAATTTTATAAATGAAAGAGTAAATTTAGTTTTTTTTTAATAATTATGTGAAAATTGAGGAAATTAAAATTAGAATAATTTGCCGCAATTTCCTTTAATGTTTGAGAAAAGAATTACAATTAAGATGCTATAAATTCATGTTGATTCTAATGAATGATTGGATTTAGTAAATCCGAATGGTAGACATTTATTTTCAATTTGCTTTATATCGAGTTCCTTGTTAGGCAAATTGGGAATGACGTAAATGTACAAGTCTTCCAGACAAATTGTTGAAAGTGGGAATTGGGATTGTTAAGTTGAATTCTTGTGTTAACTAAGGTTGTGTACATGGTAATTGCATGGTGTTTTGAAATCCGAATTTTGTGAACATAGACATTGATGTTCGTTATGAAAAGTATAGAAATTATATGATGTATTTATGTACACCTTGTCTACCTTAGTTAGGAAAACTTAGAATTCCTTTGTTATGTTTAGGGGAGTGGCTCTATGTAAGGGCCGACACACAAAGTGGTGTCAGGGTAACTTACAAAGAGTTAGTAAGTCAGTGATAACTAAATAACACAATAGTTAGATTAAAATTCTTAACAAGAGTATTATGCCTCACTTATGGACTCTTGAGCTAGATCATCTTGAGTATAAGATGAGAAGGCCTGGAATGGCAAATCGATATCTTGTTACCTTAAAAGATATTCGATTCCACAATAGTTTGCAAACGGGGCTGGGTTTCGTAAGAGGTTACCAGGGTAACCCAAGTTGGGGGCTGGGACCTAGGAAGAAACACCAGGGTAACCTTTGCAACATTGTGATGACACTCCACCTAAAATAACAGTTAACCTTATGTTCTTAGCATATTCGATTGTCTTAAATCTGGAAGCAATGTAACCGTCAGTTAGTTATGTACTTGTGTCTAGGGTGAATAGGTTATGTCTAGGTAACC
>VDFB02091670.1:0-19290 GCA_007258455.2 Sequoia sempervirens | reverse complement strand
GTCTCTGAATAGGAGGTTAGAATATGGCCACATACTCCCAGGCCCATATCATCAACAGTGGTGTACCACACAATGCTTTGTGCCCTCCTATAGGCCACCTCGTGAAGCTAATGGTAAAGCATGCCTAACAAATAGGGCCCAATAAAGCATGAGAAATGGATAAATAGTGAAGATGTGCCTAGAAAAGTGTCAAAGCTTGTTACAAGACTTTACACCACTTCAAAATAGGACTTGTTGATGAATAAAAAGGTGATTTTTAGGTGAATTACAATAAATAGAGTCTAGAAGAGTGTAGAAATGTCTTACAACACTTCACAACACCTTCACAAGATGTCGTTTGAATTTTAGTCTCTAAATGAGAATTTTCAAGCCATGTTGCAACATAAAATCAAAGCAAAATAGACAAACACCATGTTTCAAAGACTTAAAAGGCCATGAAAATGACAAGGGGACATTTTTATATGGTATAATTCTCCACCCGTTAAGAGGTAGCACACCAATGTAACTCCTATAGAAAGCTCACAAGCACCTACAATGAGCCAATCATCTGAGCCTGCAATAACTTATATATCTTTCTCTCAATCCCTTCTTGGTTCTCAGCCTTTGGTTGTCCCTATTACATCTGCATCTCTAATTACTTTGAGTGTCGTCCTTTCATTTTTTGCTTTTATGCCTGTGAGAGGTTTCTCCCAATCTCCCTTCTCTCCAATCGGTCAGGAAAATTTTACTCCCCCATGGTTGGTTCCATCTTTTGTCAGGGCCCGATTTAGACCCACCATTGCTAACCCCTTTTATTTTTCCACATCAGCTCTAACTCAGCTTTCCTAACAGATGGTAACCTCTACATCTTTGGTACTGCCACCTCTCCCTATGAGTCCTTCCACTGCTTCCCCAACTAGACCTTGACATAACATTCCCCCTTTCTCCCCATTGTAGGTCTCTCTTCTAAAGAAAGCATCATTTGAGACAACAATGATTTCATTCTCTTTTTCTCTCCCTCTCGGTGTACCCTTCACTGATGAATTGATTATGTTACCTATAGAGTTTATTGGGAAAAATATCAAGACTAAGGCAACATGAGTTATAAGGGCCTAGAGGTGAAAAGAAAAAGATGTAGCGAAGCCTACAGAGCCATGAATGTAGACCCTCTTTAATGAAGTTCAGGGATGATTAGCATTTGCAACCATGACTCCTAACATCACCAAACTGCAAGGGAAGATGCAACTTGAGGATTATACAATCCATGTTGTAGGGATCGACCTAAATGCAACTCAACCACAAGATAAAGTTGAGCTAATGGAGGAGACTTAGTGGGTGGTGACTATTGAATTTTTGAAGCATAGTTGCCAACTAAAAAAGAGGGAGGAGGAGCTCAAGAACATTAAGGAAAGAGTGGAGATCCTACAAAAAAGGGAAAATGCTAAGAACATTGAAATTGCACACTTGTGTCAACAAGCGTAGGTAGAAAGGGCCAAAATCAAGGAGGAACTTGCAAGGTTCCAGTCCCAGGATCCCAACTTAGTCACCAGATTATAGTAGAAAAACTAGGAGTTTCAAGACGATTGGCTCAAGCGGAGAGAAATGCAACAAAAGAATGAAGAGCTTTGGGATCAATGAGTTCAATTGGAGTAGGAAATGCAACAAGAGGACAAGGAGCTTCAGAACTGACAAGCTCAATTGAAAAGGGAGATCAAAGAATTAAAGCTTTCTCTAGAAAAGGAATCCACAACCTGAGGTCAGGCTGAGGAGCTATTGAAAACAAAAAATACAGAGTTGGAAACTCTAAAAGAATAGCTCACTGCATCTATTAGGAGAATTAATGAGTTGATGGAAGAGATCAGATCTAAGGAGTTGGAGATAAGTCTTTCAAAACTTCCTCCCTAGCCCCTTATTCCTCAATTGGATCTCCTTTTGGTGGCTCAATAGTTATATGCCTTATATTGGGAGAAGGTTACGTCTTTTTGTTTGAACTTGCAACCGATGCTCCAATTCATGGCAGATGTAGAAAATTTAAGCAAGGAGGTGCATGGAATGATAGAGCATGTTCCACAATTCATTTCCAAAAAGGTTCCCAAGGCTAAGAAGTTGCTGGAAAAATTATACACAGTGGAAAATGCATACTTGGTAAAGGCAGGGATTGCTAACCAGAGGTCGATAGCCAAAAAGGTGAAGGAATTCATCTATTTTCATGTAGCCATCCTCTACGCTATCAATTGCTTGGTAATACTAAGTCAGACAATGAATAATATGCGGATGCAATTCTCCAAATTTACTCAAATGGGTTTGCCTTCCCCCTTTCTCCCTAACGATTTAGTTCCCACGACAAAGCACATCACAACAAAGATCGAGGAAAAGCAGTGAGATCTATCTACTTTTCAATCATTCAGTCAACCTACCACAACATCATATATTGAAAGCACCACCCATCAGATAGCGTGAATTCTTTTTTAGCTTGAGTCCGGGATAGGGATCTCTATGGAGCTACCGTTCAAAGAAATTATCAATCTACATGAGGCGCAAGAGAATTTGTGCACCTTATTGATGCCATCCAAGGTTGACTAGCTGCCTCTGCAAACAACACTTTCAAAGTTTTGATCATTTTCCAATGGATAAGACTTTGGTCTTTGAACCAAAAATTTTGGGTTCCCATTCCATAGGTGAAATGCTCCTAATAGTCACCAAAAGCTATGGATTTAAAATCCTTAAAGCTCCCTTTGGGTGGGTTTTTGTTGGTTTTGCATGGTCTCGACCCTTTCTTCACATATTTGCATATTTTCAGGCTTCATTATGGTACACCTAATAAGGAGGGTTGGGGAACCAATCACCGGTGCCTCGCTTCTAGGCCTTTCCTTATAAGACCTCCTTGGTGCTTGGCTTCACCAATCTAGCCTATAGGCCCCTACTCATGACTAGGTGCCCCTGGTTTTCTGACCAACCCCTCTTCTATCACACACTCCAACCACCAAGTCCACCTTGGTTCATTGCCACAACTCTTCCTTAGCCCTTAATCTGCCCTAAAGGCCAAAACCTCCAAAACGTTGAACACAACTTTGCAGGGGTGTGAGGGTGATACAAAGGCTTCAAATCATCTCACCTTTTTCTCTTTAAGACCCTCCTAACTCCACTTAACCATCGGTTACACCAAACCCTACTTTTGGGCTACTAGCCTAAGAGCCCAATTAGGCCTCTAAACAGGGATCAAATGCCTTTTCCTTCTAAACCCACCAAATTCTTAGGTTATTTTATTAAGAATTAGTGTTTCACATGCCTACACTTCAAAGATTTTTATGATTTTATCCCTGTATAGGCCGTACACTATCCATATAGAAGAATGGTCAAGAACCCTAGGGTTTTAAACTACTCAAAGCTATTTTTAGACTGTCAAAAAGTTCTCCTACTAAATGAATTGATGAACCCTCTTCCTGATCACCATGCTTAGTCAAGACCTTCCCCTAAATTCTCCAAAAAAATCTCTCCAATATCTCATTTCTTTTGCAAGTTATGGACCTTTTACTTCAAGTCTGCCCCAACCGGACTTGCACTGGCTTGCCTAGGGCATCATCATGCTGGCAGCTCCTGCACTCAAAAAAAACCTACAAACTACCATATTTACAAAGAGGGAGCCTAGACACAAATCCTAAAAGGCTGTACAATTTGTACAGTGGGAAGGTGCTCTAGGACTCCATACTTCCAGAACTCCCTGTTACAGGCCTGAAAATGATAGTGGACAAACTATGTATAAATAAAAGAAGAAAAAGATTTACAAAGGTAAATGTAAGGCACACCAAGCTTGAAAAAAGTTGACACTACATGCTACAAACAAGATAACAGTAGTTTTATTCCATTAAAGCTCAAGATGAATGCAAAGAACAGGAAAAACTATCTTTTGAACGCTGTTTCCTTCAATTTACAAAAATGTCACTCAACAATAAAATCTCTAACCCTGCCTCAGGGTTGAGTCATTCCTTAAATAGGCTTCCCAAGTAGTTTAGCTTCATGGGTCGAGCCTTTTAGATGACCTAAAACAAAATTTATAAAACCCATTATGTTTTGCAAACTTTGGCAACTTTTTACCATTCATCAAAATGATGTTGTAAAACTATTTTGCACTTGTCAACTTCTTTCCCAAAGTTCAAAATCAACCCTAAACACCCAACACAATGGTCAACATGACCTTATGAAAAGAAAACCAAAACAAAGATAAGAACTTCAAACAAAACTTCAATAAACCAAGTACTTTGCCAATCCTTGAACTTTTCTAGGTGCTCCTGCACTAGCACCTTTGTCCACTGGCGCCACCTATCTGTAGCATGTGCCTTTGAAGTATTTCTTCCCTTGCTTCTCCTTTGAGCTCTTCCCTTGCACCATGTGTTTGCAGCACATGCCTTTGAGGATCCTCTCTCCTTTGTTTCTCTTCCAAGCTCCGCATATGTGCCACGTTGCATCTTTCTATGGCCACCTTTTTTGGGTGGGCCCCACAGTCAAAGCTTGTGCATTCACTGTGCCACATGTTTTCTCTATAGGGATTTTGATCACAAGGGAAGGATGAATGAATGTGAAGCCCTGTTGATATGACACATGTCATAACTAACTCTATGGGTGAGTGACGTGTCATCTAGAGATTTTTTCTGCTTTCACTTTTGGATCACATTAATCATTGTAGGAAAGCACATTTTGTTCAAGGCAACTGAATATTGTGTTTTAGAATCTTTCTATTGCAATGGACTTAGAGAATCATTGTGACAAGCATCATCACCCATTCCTAGGGAATCTTTTTGATTATTGACTTTCAGGTGGTGGAGAGATCTATATATACTACTTCGACTCTTTGTAAAAGGGTTTGAAAATCTGGTCTCTTGTGTTGATTTTTCTTTCTGTTATCTGCATTTCATGTTCATACTTAATAATAGAATAATGTAGTTGTGAAATTGATACATGTTTGAAGTTTTATATTGAATTTGGTGACAACTAATTCACCCCCCTCTCAATTTTCTTGTTCCTTTCAACAATTTTACCTTTCAGAAAATGAGAATAATAAGGCTTAAGAATGCATAATTTAGGAAATTAGAAGCTTAATTAAATCCAACTAATTAAGGGGATGCAAACATAGTGTGAAAATGTAAAGGAGTACATTTTTCTATACTACAACCTCATGAGAAAATATCCTCTTCTAAAGAGAGATGAAATCATGTATAAAAAATGTGAAGGAAGGAGGCCTATTGAAGATCCCCCAAGAAGAACTTCCTTTAACCCAAGAATTGATTGCAATTAGAGGTAATGAGGCAATACCAATTTTTTTTTGAAGATGTTTGCAACCTACTCCTCTATAGGAATATACTCCAAGGTGAGAAAACCATCCTAAATCAACTATTGAATGATGTGGATGTGGATCTCTATGTGTTTAGTATGTTGATGCTCCACTTGGTTACAAGAAATGTGAATGGAACTATGATTGTTACACCAAAGAATAGTAAGACTATCAAGAGGAAAATGAAACCCAAACAATGAATGATGAAGCCAAAAAACATCCTTTCTAGCAAAAAATCTTTCATGATACTCAAACTTTGTCAAAGATAATGAAATAACAAATTTCTTTTTGCAAAACCATGTAATGGGGCCAAAATAATGCAAAAAATGAATCCAAAAGTGGATTTCCTATCTTTGACATCACTAGTCCAATTTGATTCAGTGAAGCCAAATACCCAAGAATAATCTAATGTATAGTGAATACCATAATGTGAGGTGCCCTAAATATATCTCAAAATACATTTTGGAAGCTTTCCAATGACTCTCATGTTGATCATATGATAACCCAGTGACAAGACCAACTAAGAAAGAAATATCAAGACATGATTGTGTCAAGTAATAAAGAATGGTAACTAATTTCTTAAATAATGTAGCATCTATTGAAGGAGTAGTACAAGAGAAATACAATACAACACTTGAATGAAATGGTGTGGGGGAAAACTTACAATCAAGCATGAAAAATATTTCAAGTATTTCAAGATCATACTTTTGCTCAAATATGAAAATCCCATCTGAAGATTGAATAACCTATAAACCAATAAAGTAGTATAGAAGGTTGAGATCTGACATCTCAAAATGCTACAACAAAGCTTGTAGAACACTTTGAATCATGGAGGAAGAATCATTTGTGAGGATCAAATCATCTACATATAGAATAAGGATCGAAAGATCACCCTCCTGTCACCGAATATACACTATGAGATTAGAATGACATCATGTGAAGCAATAAGAAACAAGAAAAGTGTATATCTTCTCATACCAAGCCCAAGGGGGATGTTTGAGACCATGTTGTAATAGTGTGAATTTGCACCCCTTGCAAATTCCACATTTACATACCTCCTACCTTAGAGAATTAAGTCTGATAATCCAATTCCATGCTCTTCACCCATTTTCCATCTACTTGGTGGCCTATTTTCATGTTGATGGGGGATAATATGTTTGGGACACTAGTAAGGTGTGCGAACATCTACATAATTCAATTTCTTCCTAATAGGATTCCTACCTTTGGAATCTATAGAGGTGTTACACTCCTCCATTGGATGCAAAGTATAACATATCTTGCCCTTTGGATCAAATTTGAATGACTCTTTTGCCTCCATTTTCACCTTCAAATGAACATATCTTCCATTCTTTTACCCTCTCTTGAAATCTCTTGATATCTCTGGCTTCACTTTGGTCTTCTACACTCTTCTCACAACATTCTCAAGTTCTACCACCTCCATTGAAGCTACAAGTTGATATTTTGTTGGATCACTCCCCTCATTGTTGTGGCAACGTTGGTCCTTGAAAGCTTGTGAGCTCCCTCCTCCCATTTTTCTTGAGTGCACATGGTTGAAGGTGATATCACTCCATCATATTTTATCTTGCATTACTGTTTTAATATCATAACATATTTTTGTTCAACATATTTCTTGGTATTGTTATTCCAATATCTTTCTTTATCACATTTCTCCAATCTTTGCTATATTGGTTGTTCATGGAGCTGGAAACACCAAAGTAGGGGATTGACTACAATAGTCCTCTAAACACAACCCCAAATTTTTCCCATTCTTGTGTGTGAAGGTTTTTTTTCAAGTGAAGATCTTGAAGATATCAACTCGTGGGTAGAAAGGTGAACTTTCCCCACCCTTCTTTGTCATTTTGTAATTAAGTTAGTCATAGTGTTCCTCTTGATTATTCTGCTATTTAGTTACTTTTTGTTTATGTTATCATGTCAAACTATATCTGTTAGGTTGTTAGTAAGTCTTAGTCTTTGATTTTACTTTACACTTTCTATCTGTACAGACACTAGCACCCTAGCGAGATGCCAACACATCACGCTATCATTCATGTCCCACACTATAGTCCTCTAGAAGTGAGCTACTAAGTTATAGTCCAGACTCTAGCTAGAAACTTGCTCACCCGACTTCCTAAAATTTTCAAGCTTGTTAAAGGAAAAGAGCAACTTGGATTCTCTTCCTTTCATCCTTTAAACTTTAAAATCTCTAGAAAAATATCATTAGCTTGAGGTAGATTAAGGCAACCCATTGTTCTAGACCCTCACATGATTTGGGGTGTTGAGTAGTTTGTCCCCCTCTACATTTTTGTGAACCTGACATGAACTATTTTGGTTTCATTTCGTAGTGTTGAAGGAATCTTCTATCATGTTCTAGGTGTGTTGTAGGTGTGTGTTATAGGCCACCTAGCCTTGTAACCCAACCTACAACCCCTAATAGTGTAGTTAGAAGAGTCCCTAAAATTTGTGAAGTGAACTCTAGAATAGGTCACTATCTGATTGTTAAAACTTTTTAGGTCTTCTGAGAGAGTCATTTTCAATGTACGTAGAAGATAGATTCCTTCATGCATCTTCCCATCTCATCTATGCAACCTATGAATGGGTCTCCTGCTATAACCTTTACATCACAAGACTTGACTATGAATGCTAATAGAGAAACCTCTCCTCTATATATTTGTGCTCCTATCAACAATAATATCATGACTAGTGTTCTTGTTGATCCTATGTGCCGAGTTAATTTTATTACAAAGGAGATTATACTAATAAAATTTCTACATAAGGATGGGTACTACGAATCTAAGAGCACAATATGTACACATGATGGGATTTTCATCCCTCCCATCAATTCCATCACCCTTTCAATTCTGGTAGGACCCAGGATTGTGAGAGACCTTTTCGATATTATCCTGGAGTCTGACTTGTTCAGAGTGAAGCTAGGAATTCCTTGGCTAGTTTCCATGAATGCAATCCCTTTAGTGATCCATAAATTTTTGAAATTCTCCCATGAGGGCTTAGTGCATGTTGTGCACAAAACTGGCTACAAACCCCTGGAGTTGTGTGGGGCCTATTCATTAGATGACTTTTAGTCTACCTCTTTTGGTCTGCTTATTCCAAGGATAGACCTATTGTATCACACTTATGTAAAATATAAGAATGGATGCATAGTGCCAAAAGTGATCTATCCTCCTTCCCCTTATGCTATTTTGATTAAGGCTTCTATGATAGTGTAACAACAAGCTACCTCTTCCTCACAAAATGGGAAGGTGAAGTCTGCTTACACTTAGGAGCCTTCCTCTTCCTCCGTAGTTCCACTTGCTTCTACCTCTCACCATGTTGCATTGCATTTAGTTTCCACCCCCATGTGTCTCATGGGGAGTCTAATGGTGCCTACTTGGTAGAAGGCCAAGCTTCAGGTGTTCAACCTTCCTATCTTGACCACGGTGCCTTGGACCATTATATATGGTAAGGGGAAGGGTCCTCGTGGAGTCGCCTTTGCATCTTAGCCTTCATGGCCTCCTACCTCTTCTACCCCTAGGGTGACGAATGGGAAGAGAGCCACCACTAAGGTGATTAATTTTTGTTATCTACTGGTTATTTCCTCTATTCATACATCACTTGCTTCTATTTCTATCTAGGAGTCACTCCCTCCATCGAAAATGGATGTGATGGAAACTCCCATGGTAGAACAAGAGCCTCTTGCTCCTCCTCAAGCTGCAGCTTCCAACTCTTAGAGCCAAAGAAATCACCTTGCACATGAGTATAATAATTGGAGTGAGGCTTTGGCCACTGAGTAGGATGCTCTATTAAAGGAAGAAGGGGAGATGACAACTCCTTTTTTTATGTCTCTTACTATGCCCTCCTCCTTCGCCTATTTTACTTTAGTTCACATCACCTCTATCTTGCTTTTGACTCCCCCATGAGTGTGGATGACCCTCACCCTAAAAGGGTGCAAATGTTCATTGCTCTCCCAGTTGAGCCTCTACTCCTGATGTCCCTTCCAGACATCCCACCTTTTCCTAAGCCCATGGATATTCCAAACACATTGGTCATATCTACTATGAATTTATTTTTTGGTTCCTCACCTTCCACTTCTTTTGTGGTGGTTCCACATCCTTCGATGAAGTGTAAGCTGGAGGATGACCCTACTTCTAATGGGGGTTAGAAGATTTCCTTCTTCAGAAGCTAGTTCTACTTTGGCTTACGTCATGCTAGTGATGAAGGCTACCTTGGTGTTTCTCGAGTTTATCACTTCCCTCGAGTCTTTGGTGAGGTTGATAGTGGATCTGAGGTAGCAGCTTCTTTGCTCACCTAGTTGACACATGACACTACCATCAAGTTCATGTTCAACTCGGTGGATGATGTATTGGATTTATCAATTTTTTTTGTAAAATCGATGACGTTAACCTCATAGGATCTGAGCAAACAAGACCTTGAGGGGCCCTCTTCCTTAGCTCTTATCATAGGAGAGTCAGAGGATACTCCCCTTGCTATCCCACCCTTGCAATCACATCCACCCTCTCCCTATAATGATCTAGATTGGGAGAGAAACAACCTCCTAGTTGATGAGGACTAGAATAGCACTTTTTCTTTATTTGTAGATTAGATTTGTGTGTGTTGTGTTTCCCCCATGCTTATTTTATGTGTTCTTTGTTGGAAATATGTGCCTCAAACATTACAAGCTGAAACCTCCTTTAAAGCAATGTCGGTGTGACATTCTGATTGTCTGGCTGACTAGCAGTTTTTTTTATCAAATTCTGAACAGGTCGCTGTGGCCTAGGTATTGTCTTTCCAAAAGGTCCACTGTGGAGTCTATCGCTGTAGCTTGGTGTATTCGCTATGACCTCATAGTGCTCGAGAGAGCTTTGGCCAAAAGGCCATTCATTCGTTTATCAACGTAACTCTTGGCGACTGGAGTTTCAGAGTGGCTTCAACATTCAGAGAGATGTCTCAGTGAAGTGTTTATCTCTCACCAAAAAAGTATGTATTGAGGTCTTCGGAATAACCTATATTCACTACGTAAGATGTCACCGCGAAATAAAATATTATGTCGACAGTGTTTGCTTGTTTTATTTCATTGGGAAGACTTAAGTGTTCTCTTCGGTATAACTCAAAGCTATCGAGGAAGGTCTTAGCGATAGAAGAAAACTATGCCAACAGGGACTACTCGGGAGTTATCAATATAACTCTTAGACTTCGTTATGAGGTCTGAGTGATAAGCATTTGTCTTGCCAATAGTCGATGGCTATCAGGGTAACTCTTGGCGATAGTCAGTCTTTGGTGAAACATATATAAATCGGTAAGTTCTCTCGGTGATGGACAAATGTTTTGGCAACAGGTGAACACTTCAGAGTAGCATATGAATATCGCTATGAACTCTTGGCGATAGGAGTAAGTCTTGCTGACTTCCGTTGGGTGCTTGGTAGATATGGGAACTTTGGTGTAACCTTAGTGTTTTGCCATGACCTTCTAGCGAAAGGGATAAGTCAGAATGACTATGTGATGACTCGGTATATCTATTGGAGCTCGACATAATATCTTGGCGACTACAGAGGCTCTTGGCGACATCGGTAAGAGGTCAATGTGGCATCGGTGAGACATTGTTAGTGTCTCACCGAGATGCCAATGTAATTTGAATTCTGTTGACTGTGTATGACTTCTGATGTGGCATCACGTGAACGAATTAGAAGAGCCGAATTGGAACCATTGGGAGTCTATTCGTTGCGACGGTTCTATGAGGGAGCTTGACAGTCAGGGAATGCCAGGGATATAGTTGGAAATTACAAATGTTTTGATGTTGGATAGTAGTTCTATCAACAGTGAAGTGTGAAGAATTCAAACTGTATCAGTGAAGGATTAAAATCTGTAAAGGCTGTAACCTGAAAGTTTTCTGTTCGAAGAATGTACATGATGAATGTTGCTGTATAATGACACCAGAAAGATAAGTCTAGAATTGTATGTAACTTTGATTACTGTAATGCAAAGTGATTTCTCTTGGTGTGGTGGGTTTTTCTCCCATAATGGACTTGCGTACCACTCATGTTGCTGAAACATCTAAATACTTTGTTTACGTAATTTGTCATAGTGCATCTCAGATTAAGTATGAAGTGAAAATTTAAAAAGTATACGCATTCTTTCTGAGGTATTGACATTAGGAAAATCATTTTTTGCATCTAGTTTTCCTTACAAGTGGTATCAAAGCTTGGAAAATTGTGTTATCCTTGGGGGTACATTATGTTTTTTGTGTCAATACTGTTCAGTGGGAGTTTTGTAGAGATTGTTATTTCTATTTATAGATTAAGATGTCTAGTTCATCTGGGAAGATTGAAATAGAGAAATTCAATGGCGGTAACTTTGAATTGTGGAAACTCAAGATGGAGGATCTCTTAGTAGATCGAGACCTTTGGCTTGCTATGTCTAGAACTAAACCTATAGGAATGAAGCAAGAAGAACAGGACCTTGCAGATAGGAAAGTGAAGGGGCTGATAAGGCTCTGTTTGGCAGACTCAGTTCTTCTCAATGTGCATGAAGAAAAGTCTGCTTCTCTCTTGTGGAAGAGACTGGTATCTATTTATCAGGGGAAATCGTTGGTGAATAAGCTGTTCTTGAGAAAGAAGCTTTACTCTTTGAGAATGCAGGAAGGAGGGTCTGTAGCTGATCATTTGAATGCATTTAACATGTTGCTCACATAATTAACATCTATTGGTGTAAATATTGAAGAAGAAGATCATTGTATGCTTATGTTATGTTCTTTACCAGACTCATGGGATCATCTAGTGATGGCTATTGGGAGTACAACATCCAGTTTCAAAATGGAAGATATTGTTGGTTCTTTGCTATTAGAAGAAATGAGAAGAAAATCTTCTAAGATGGCGAAGGAGGCTCTTAATGAGAGAGGAAGGTCAAAGGGGAGAAAGGCAAGAAGAAGGACAAGAGAAGTCAAATCAAAATTAGAGATCAAAGTCTCTCACGGAAGAAGTCAAAATTGAAATCATATGGAGCAGCTTTGGTCATGTCAAAAGAGTTGTAAGAGGAAAAAAAGGATCTTTTCGATAATGGTTCTTCTCATAGTGATAGTGATGCCTTCATTGTAGCCTTGGCTAGTCGGGCATCGAGATGATGATGTCACAGTTGATCGAAGATACAGGCATCATTCCACGCTGACATCTCCACGGAGAATGGTTTTACAGTATGAAGAATCTACGATGGTGGAAAGGTGTACTTGGCGAGTGATTCAACAGAATTGTTGAAATTAGTGGAAGAGTCGGAATCAATTCACGATGAAGCGGAATAAAGGGATCAATGATGTTATGCAGCATACCAAGTCACGACTCAAAAGAATTTACTTTACGATAAAAGCTAAATGATGCTCCCGGATACAAGTCTTGTTCTTGGGAAGTGGTTGCAAGATGACTAGAGGTTCAATGGTGCTAGCTAGAGGTCCTCGAATTGGTACCCTATACAAGCTAGATGCAAAAGATGTTCAATGTAACAGTGTCTCTTTGAAGTCAACTGGCTACTCATAGAATAAAAGAGGGGAAATATCCTAATTATGTAAAGCTACGAATGAAAACTGCATAAAAAAAGACAATAACTTTGGCATCATGGGATTGGAAGCCACATAAGGAGAAAAAGGTTTAAAAACCTTAAGAACAAAACACAGTTGAGGGGCTTGAAAGGCATGTCTGGAATTTGGTCTGTGAACAAGCGTATATATGGAAAGCGACATGGGTGTTTCTACATTTACTTGACGATCCTCATAAAACTTCGTTTGTTAGACTATATTCATTCCCGGATGTGTTTGAATCGATGGAGTGTTTCCTTCAACATTGATAAAGTCATATTCATTTGATGAATTCTTTCCGAAGCGTTTCTATATTTTTGAAAGTGAAATTCAAGAAGTGTTAGAATGGATGAGGGTTTAAAATCCTTTGAAAAGTAATTTTTGATGAACTTTGACCCAAACCTTTGGAGACAATGTGAAGATACAATTCACGATGAATTTGAAGATTATTATAAAAAGGAGCTTAATGGAATCAAAAAGACTCCGAGACACATACACTCCATAGCAATGGGTTGCAGGTTCAGCCGGGACTTGTTAGGAGAGGCAGTAATATTTTGTGGTGCGGTTTTGGAAAAGTACAGCATAGCACCATATTGTGTGGAATTATGTAAAGGCAGAAACCAGCGCATAAGGAGAACTTATGGAGGCATGGTACGTAAAAACCTCCTCTTGAACATATTAGAATGGCAGAAGCATATGCATGTACTTAATGTAAGGTACCAAGATTCGGACGGCAAAACGGTATGGCTATTACATTTTATACGAACGCTAACGCGTATTAATGGATACAAGCTTTGGAATCTGTTACAAAAGAAAGGTTATACAAAAAGTGTAATCTTTCATGAGTTTAGAAACCTTTCACCTTGGATCTGTAAATCCGAGAACAAAGTCAAAAATAGTAAGGATGTAGCAGTAATTCCTCCTACACCAGAGAAAGAGGAATTGAAGATTCAAAACGTACCTGAAACCGAGGAGAGCTCAAGCAGTTCTGAAAGCTCTGAAGAAGATGAACCTCAGCCTCAGCCAGTGAGGAGGTCAACCCGAGAAGGGAAACAACCAGATAGGTATGGGTTCTCATTAATTGATTCTACTTGTGCCTATGCCTTGATTTCTAGCACTGATGAGCCTAGGACTGTAAAGGAGGCAATTAAAATGTCTGATTCAGATTTTTGGTTGGAAGCCATGGAGGAAGAAATGGCGTCATTAGATAAAAATGAAACCTGGAGTCTGGTGCCCTTGCCTAAAGGTAGAAAACCTGTGGGCTATAAATGGGTATTTAAGAAAAAGATTGGTCTGGATGGCAGTGTAGAAAAATACAAAGCACGACTGGTTGCAAAGGGTTATTCCCAGGTAGAGGGAATTGACTATGGGGAAATATTTTCTCCTGTAGCAAAACTGATGTCCATTAGATTTCTATTGTCACTTGCAGTAGCTTATGACTTAGAGGTTGAACAGATGGATGTGAAGATAACATTTCTTCATGGTGATCTTGAAGAAGAAAT
Source organism: Sequoia sempervirens (assembly GCA_007258455.2). Taxonomy (NCBI): domain Eukaryota; kingdom Viridiplantae; phylum Streptophyta; class Pinopsida; order Cupressales; family Cupressaceae; genus Sequoia; species Sequoia sempervirens. The sequence goes on along the minus strand of VDFB02091670.1, from coordinate 4,925 downwards.
CTATATGTCCCAGCCTGAGCACTTTGTTGAGAAAGGTAAAGAAAAACTGGTATGCAAATTAAAGAAGTCTCTGTATGGGTTAAAGCAGTCACCTAGAATGTGGTACCAGAAATTTGATACCTATGTATTATCTTTAGGCTTTGTGAGATCAAAATCTGATCACTATGTATACTATAAAGCTGAAAGTGATCAAGTGCTTGTTATTGCTCTTTATGTTGATGATATGTTGTTCATAAGGCAACGAGCTGGCGTTGGGAGAATCTTAGAAGTCTTAGTTATGCCCTTCAAGTTTGAAATGAAGGATCTTCGCGCAGCAAAGGTATATCACAGGGATGAATAGCAGGGGCGAGGAAGAATAAGCTTGGCTTAGTCAAAGTAAAGGCATATAAAGAGCTGTTCCTAGAGATTTTGTATGAATAATTGCATCACGATTAGTTGTTCGATCATACAGAGGCCAAAGCTGCTCTGTTGGTATCCAAAATATCCTACTGAGATGGAGGACATGAACAGTGTGCCCTATGCTAGTGCTGTAGGAAGTCTCATGTATGCAATGGTCTGTACAAGACCAGACATTGCCCAAGCAGTGGGAGTACTTAGTCGATTTATGGCTAATCTAGGAAGAATACATTGGGATGATGTGAAGAGGGTGTTTAGGTATTTGAAGGGAACTTCAAATTTTTGGTATCATTCTTGGGGTAATTTGGTTGAATCCACCTGAGAGGACTCTCAACATTAGTGGTTACATATGTAAAAGATTCCTAATTGGAAGTAGAGGGGATATTGACAATGAAGATCCACCGATGGATACATTTTTCGCATGTTGAATGGTGAATGCCCATTGAGTTGGATAAGGCAAGTGGCGGGCTATTCGCTTTGAAATCCCTCTGGAGAATTTGAATACATGGTAGCTACGATACTTGTAAAAAAGAAAGGCTGCATGGATTGAAGCGTTTGTGTTCTAGCATTGGTTTTTGATGCTAGAAATAACAATCTTATGTAACCCGGTCGAGGAAGTGCCATTTGTCTGGCAAAGAATCCAACTTTCCATGCCAGGACGAAACATATTGATGTGTAGTACCACTTTGTACGAGATATGGTTGAGGATGGAAAGGTTAGTTTGGAAAAAGTTGATACTCTGGAGAATGTTGTAGATGCATTGACGAAGCCGGTGAGCACATACAAGTTCAGGTGGTGTGCCAGTTCAATGGGCCTTAGTGCCCATGGTTTTTAGTAAAGTAATTTTTTACATGCTCTGGAGGTGCCTGAATGATCTTCGTCAAGTGGGAGATTGTTGGGAATATGTGCATAAAACATTACAAGCTGAAACCTCCTTTAGAGCAATGTCGGTGTGACATTATGATTGTCTGGCCGACTAGCAGTTTGTTTTATCAAATTCTGAATAGGTCGTTGTGACCTAGGTATTGTCTTGCCAAAAGGTCCACTGTGGAGTCTATCGCTATAGCTTGGTGTATTCGCTATGACCTCATAGCACTCGGGAGAGCTTGGGCCAAAAGGCCATTCATTCATTTATCAGTGTAACTCTTGGCGACTGGAGTTTCAGAGTGGCTTCAACATTCGGAGAGATGTCTCAGCGAAGTGTTTATCTCTCACCGACAGAGTATGTATTGAGGTCTTCAGAATAACCTATATTCACTCGATAAGATGTCACCACTAAAGCAAATGTTATGTCGACAGTGTTTGCTTGTTTTGTTTCATCAGGAAGACTTAAGTGTTATCTTTGGTTTAACTCAAAGCTATCGAGGAAGCTCTTAGCGATAGAAGAAAACTATGCCGACAGGGACTACTCGGGAGTTATCGATATAACTCTTAGACTTTGTTATGAGGTCTGAGCGATAAGCATTTGTCTTGCCAATAGCCGATGGCTATCGAGGTAACTCTTGGTGACAGTCAGTCTTCGGTGAAACATATATAAATCGGTAAGTTCTCTCAGTGATAGACAAATGTTTTGGCGACAGGTGAACACTTCAGAGTAGCATATGAATATCGCTATGAACTCTTGGTGATAGGAGTAAGTCTTGCTGACTTTCGTTGGGTGCTCGGTAGATATGGGAACTTCGGTGTAACCTTAGTGTTTCGCCATGACCTTCTGGCGAAATGGATAAGTTAGAACGAGTATGTGATGACTCGGTATATCTGTTGGAGCTCAATATAATATCTTGGTGACTATAGAGGCTCTTGGCGACATCAGTAAGAGGTCAATGTGGCATTGGCGAGACAATGTTAGTGTCTCACCGAGATGCCAATGTAATTCAAATTCTGTTGACCGTGTATGACTTCTGATGTGGCATCACGTGGATGAATTAGAAGAGATGAATTGGAACCATTGGGAGTCTATTCGTTGCGATGGTTCTGTGAGGGAGCTCGACAGTTAGGGAACGCCAGGGATATAGTTGGAAATTACAGATGTTTTGATGTTGGATAGTAGTTCGATCAACAGTGAAGTGTGAAGAATTCAAACTCTATCAATGAAGGATTAAAACCTGTAAAGGCTATAACCTGAAAGTTTTATGTTCGAAGAATGTACATAATGAATGCTGCTGTATAATGACACCAGAAAGATAAGTCTGGAATTGTATGCAACTTTGATTACTGTAATACAAAGTGATTTCTCTTGGTGTGGTGGGTTTTTCCCACGTATATCTGGTGTTCATGTGTGTTTGTCTAAATACTTTGTTTTTGTAATCTATCTCATAGTGCATCTCAATTAGACTGTAATTGAAAATTTAAAAGTACTGCATTCTTTCCTGAAGTATTGACGTTAGGAAATTTTTTTTCCACATCTAGTTTTCCTTACATTCTTGGAGGACCCTTGTCACCCTTGTAGGTGCTTGGATATAGAAGTGTTTTTTGTCATAAACTTCTCTATTTTTTACATAATTCTTCTATTTGTTGTGCCTTGATTTTTAACAATTGGGGATGATGCAAAGTGCTGGGGGCATTTAGGATTCCCTTCCATGTTGACCCAATTTTTTATTTTTATTTTTCTTTCACATACCCTTCTTCATGATCTGATATAATAGGGGATTGATGATAGTTCATATATATTATTTTATTTATCTATCTATATCTATGAGAAGTTCTAACCCCAAAATATCACACCCCCTATCTCTTGATTTCTTTGTCTTTTCTTATGTTTCCTTTTCATCTTTCTCTCTTCTTTGCTTGCTTCATGATGTTGTGGTGCCTATGTGTTTTCCCTCATGTGTGTGACAAAATTTCCATGATTACATCATATCATGTATTGTGGGCTACATCATCACTTTCTTCTCTCTCTTTAGGATGTCATGTTCCTTTATGTTTAACATGCACCATCCTATGGGGGGATATCATGCTACTTTGATATTCAAAAAGATGTATTTGGTGGTCAACGAATCTCTTATTGAAAATTCCTTAATTTTCAAAAAACTATATTCTTCAACAAGGACCCCTAGTGGAATTTTTTATTTCAAAATGGATTTGTAGAGAAAGAATCTAAAAACTTTCCTTCGAGAAGGAAGTACGTTTTTTGATGATTTTTTTTGAAAACTTTCCCTCATGAGGGAGTATTCTTCCTTTCGAATTCCTTGATGAAAGAGATCTTTCAGAAGGATTCCTCGATACTAGAATCATTTTCAAAAAATATCATCACCTTTCAAACATAACATCCCTTGAGTGGACCCCTCTCTTTTCAAGGGTTCCCAATGGACCCCTTTAAAAGATTCTTCTTTAATTAATGACTATTTCTATGATTTTCTATTTGTTTGCGTGGATTTTTTCTATCTAACATTTTTTTTTAGATTAACTTGTTTCTTTGGAGGATCGAGCACCTGTGAAGCTTATTTTTTCAATCAAGCTTGGAGGAACGAGCACCTCAAGCTTGCATTATAGGACCGATAACTTGTAAGGGCCTATCAGACTCTACAAAACCCTTCACATCTAGCCTCCCTTAGGACTGGGCACTTGCAGAGCCTTTTTGTTCACCTTCCATAGGTTTGAGGGCCTCCGACACATTTTTTCAACCCTCCTCAGGGCCGAGTACCTATGGGGCCATCTCCTCTTCCAATGCATTCAAGTGTGTCAAATTGTGGTCTTCTTCCTCAACTTTCTCTCTACTTTACCATGTATTTGTTGACACTTATGCTCACTAAAGTGGGGAAAAATGTAATGGTGTGAATTTGCACCCCTTGAAAATTCCACATTTACATACCTCCTACCTTAGAGAATTAAGTCTAATTATGCAATTCCATGCTCATCATCATTTTCCATCCACTTGGTAGCCTATTTTCATGTCAGTGGAGAATATTCTATCTAAGACACTAGCATGGCGCATGGACATCTACACAATGTGATTTTTTTATGATAGTATTCCTACCTTTAGAATCTACAGAGGCATTACACTCCTCCATTGTAGGTGAAGTGTAACATCTCTTGCCCTTTTAGACCAACTTTGAATGGATCTTTTTCCTCAATTTAACCTTCAAATGATTATATCTTCCATTCTTTTTCACTCTCTTGAACTGTCTTGATCTCTCTGGCTTCACTTTGGTCTTCTACACTCCTCACAACATTCTCAAGTTTTACCACCTCCATTGAAGCTGTAATTTGATATTTTTTGGCTCACTCCCATGATTGTTGCAACAAAGTTGGTCCTTGAAATATTGCAAGTTCACTCCTTCTCCCATTTTCCTTAAGCGCACGTAGTTGAAGGTGATATCACTCCATCTTCTTTTTATCTTTCATTATCATTTTAGTATCGTAGCATATTATTGTTGAACATATTGGTTGGTATTGTTATTCCAATATATTTCTTTATCACATTTCTCCAATCACTACTATATTGGCTATTTTTGGAGGTGGAAACACCAAAGTGGGAGACTGATTGTGGTAGTCCTCTAAAAACAGCCCCAAAAATTTCCCATTCTTGT
>VDFB02091669.1:0-36278 GCA_007258455.2 Sequoia sempervirens | reverse complement strand
AAGAGATTGGTAACCTCTTGTGGTTTTTCAACCAGCATTTTTGAGTGCTAATAGGGTCCACCACGAAAAGGATTTGATCCAGATACATATGCATTTACCATTTTCATTTATTTCTCATGTAGTTTACTAGTTTGATCAATTTCATATTATATGTGTTGAAGACTTTTTTAATTTCAATTACATTAATTTATGGATATGTTGTATCTACAACACTACAAAAACATATGCTCTTTGCATTTACACTTGCATTTAGAAATACACATTTATATACATAGATATAGATTTCTTTAATGATATGTTACATTTATTGTTCTACGAGAGCATCCAGTAATTGCATTTACATTTTCAAATACATATACATACATACATATATATGTGTGTGTGTGTATGTATATCATTATATTCAGTGTTGGAGCAACCCATTAGGTTTGCATGGATAAAAATTCAAAGAAATCTAGTCATACATAAGTCAAATATATAATTCTATCAAATTAATATCAAATAGATAATATAATCGCATAACTCATACATATGTCAATGTAAACATCATGAATTAATTATGTAACCACATAAGTCAAATATAATTCTATCAAGAAATTAATATTAAATAGATAATGTAATCAAATAACTCATACATTTCAATGTCATTGATCTTCTTCTTCATCCAACTCTTTGTCTGTATCATCACGATCCAGTTAGGCATTGTAAGGATTGGTCATATCATCATCGTCATTGATATCAGTTTTGATAATGTCATCATCCACATGGATATCATCTTCATGAACATTAACTCCTACATCATCATGATCTAGTTCCTCCTCTTCGCCATCTTCGTCAAGCACATCATCAACTAACTGTTGATCTTGATCATCATCTACATCATCTTCTATTTCTTCAGTATATTCTTCTAGCACATTATACTTTACTGACCTTCCTCTTGGATCATGTCTAACAACAAATGACCAACCCGGTTTACCTAAAACCTCTGAGTAAAATACCTACTCACATTGGCTTGGAAGAACATAGGGCTCATTTCCAACTCACTCAATTGACCTTGTATTAACCAAGGTAAATCCATTTCATGTTCAATAACAGTTCTCTTGGGATCATTTTCATTCAATCATAGCCTGTACCATAGGAAAATGAACAAAACTAATTTGAAGGACTTAAAGTCACACTCAAGTATATCATCCAAAATCTGATAGTATTGATTTTCTGAGGCTTCTAGATGTATGTTGCTTCTAGATGAAACATTAGTCACATGAAAGACTGCAGTTATACTAGAATCACAAGTTTTCTTTGCGTCATCCAACTTTTTGATTCAAAATTTATGACCATTGCACCACATAGCCTTGTGGCGTTTCACCTACAATATGTCAAACAAGTAAAAATTATTACAATATTGTCAGTTGATAAACACATTTATTCTCGGCCGAATGTATGCAAAGAAAAAAATCTCAACATATATATTAGTGCACAAGCACCTAGATCTTGTAAATGCCTTCAAAAGGATAATATGTTAAATTTACATGTTCAAGTCTAAATTTGTGTGTCAAGTCCATGAAAAGGATAATTTGAATGTAATCAAATCATAAAATAAGTCACTAGGAGGTGAAAATGCAAAAAAATGCAAATAATGCAATATTATGTAAACAAAAAGGCATAAATCAAGAAAATTAGGAGATAAGAGGCAGTTTGAACTGATGAGAAGTTAGAAAAGGTAATTATTAAGAGGGAAAAAGTTATAAAAAGCATGGCAAGGCGTGGAAGAGAAAAATCTTGAATAAAAGCCATGTTTTTCTGAGTTATTAAGCATTCTTTCTATTTCTTCTAACTTGTATTGCTAATTTGGTAACATCCAAGAGTTAGCTATTTTGTAATATCATTTGAAAAAGAGTATTTTTCATTTTCAAAGAGTCTAAAAGTTAGTTTTAAGCAGCAAAAGAATCAAAGACAATCCTGTCTCGGGCAGAGTTAGTTTCACTATGATTTTGAGAGTCCCTAAAGAAGTTTAAGGCCCATCCCACCGATGTAAGCCTACTTGAAATGGTGGGATGGGATAAGTAGGGTGTCCTTTATGTGATTTTGTTTTGTGTTAGTGTAGGGTATCAGAATATGGTGCTATGTTGCTGATTTAAAGTTAATTTTCTGAGTTTTCCTCTTGAAAATGAAGGTTTCCAGCAAGGTATTGGAGAAATAACTTATACATGTCCAAGGAGATGTGTCTAAAGGAATTTTCAGACATAATGGATCATTTTTCAATGGTTGGCCGGAGTATTGGAGGCTTCTAAGGGTGATAATCACAAAACCCGCACTGTTTTGGGTGTTTCTAGCCTAAAATTAAGGGTTTGTTAATACACTTTCTAAATGGGTCTTTCAATCTTTGAAAGTGGATAAATTTGGTATTTTGTGAAATATAATTTGACTGTTTGAGGTTTTATAACAATTTGGAGTTGGAAAACAGGTGGATGCTTTGTAAAATAGCCCTATTCTAGTAGCCTTTCTTGGGTGTACAGTCTGAAATCTGCTAGTTTCTCTAGTATAAATCATTCTGAGTTTTTGATATGATGATATGGGCATTAAGATGTATCTAAATGTGCCTTTGGATCTTGGTTTTGAACCTAGTATGAGTGGTTCACCCGATCTAGGGTATGGAGTTCTATTGCTAATTAATGTTTAGATTTCATGGACAATGGAAATTTGTGTGTACACGGAAGTGAGTGATCTTAAATAATTGAACCTTATCATTTGGATGGATTTACAGTAGAATTTATTCTTGAATAAGGTTGTAAATGCAGTGCATATTATTTTGAGAATGATTATTTTATTGTGTGTCCTTGTATCTTTACAGAGTAGGCAGATCTGATATTTATACACTGATGTATTGAATTGATTTCTCTCAAAACATGATGAATCTTGTGTCTTGAAGGACTGATTAACTAGTTGATAGCAAGAAGGATTATTCTTTGTTATTTTTCCTTGTAAGGAAAATGAATTGGTGCTATTTGAGAAGTTCAAACTGTTTTCAATGATTGAAGTTTGGTTATTGACATTTTGGAATCTGATTTAGAATAAGTGTTTTGTTTCCTTGAGGATATGATGTATACAGGAATTTGAAGGATTGGTAATTGGTTGTGTAGCAAGTGAGCATAATGTGTTGACTTTTGAAAGGTTGAGAGAATGTATAGATGTTGATATGGTGGTTGAGAATGATGTGAATTTGATTGATTGAGTCAAAGTTTTCTAATATGGTTTTTGCTTTGAATGAGTCAATTGGAATACTAATAATGAAATACGGTTTGTTGAAATTGGAGTGCTAACTTGTTTCTTTGAAGTCTCGTAGAATTGAAGAATCAAAAGAAGTTGTATGAGTTTTGAGGAAAAAGAAAGTGAATTAAAAATTTGATCTTCTCATGATTCTAATTGGGTTTGATTTACCCTCATGAAATGTTGTTGTTGGTGTTGTTGTTGGATCCTTTGCTTCATATATACATCAATATAATTGAAAATAATTAAATAATATGGGTGATTAATATATTTATACGTACCTGTTTATCTCTTAAACCATATGCTAAATCAATTTCCCTTTGTGTAACATTGGAATCTCCATTATGACAAGCTTCTTAAACCAATGAAGCCACAACTTCCCATGTTAATGCATGACCAAATTTTTGACATCGTTCAATCCATACCGTCATCCAATCAAGATTGTTTGTGACATACAAATGTAGTGTGTCCCAATCTCGACCAACTATATCAAAAAAATTGAAATTCACAAACGACATATAATTAGTTAATTACCACAGTATACGACTTTAATTTATAATTGATATATATTGAAGATTAATAATTAAATAAGTACAATATACATAAAATGTACTCTAATTAATCTCCATGAACATCTTATAATTACCTCTCACTTTCCTCAATCTACCTTTCCCCATCAGGTACTCCCCTTCGAATATGTTAATGGAGTTAGGATCCCAAATGCAATCTACATGGAAAATTGCTGCAAACTTAGGAATATATTCACCAATGTACACCATGGTTTGGTATACCATATATCCCTCCACCATAGAACCCTTAGGATGTGCTCTTTGTCTAACCAAATCCTTCAAAAATTTCAAGTGCCTCTCAACCATCCACATTGACCTTGTGTGTATAGGTCCACACAATTCAATCTCCCCAACTTGGTGTATGAGGTAGTGTTGTTGTGCATTGAAAAATGTCGAAGGTAGACACTTTTACATTTCATACATTAGATGAGGAATTTTTCTCTTCCTTGTAATTTATATCTTCTTTATGGATTTCTTTTTAGATGACAACCATCTACAAGTGATTAGAGGTGCAAAATATGATACTTGAGATTTAACAAAATATACAATATTTTACACTTAACAAGATAAAAACAAATGGCAATTATAGATCTATACAAAAATTGAACAAATATCGACACTTACCTCATGTATTATTGAGACATTTTGCTTGCTTGACATTGTTTTCAGAAGTTGTCTAGGAGAGATAGGAATTGGAATGTACAACAACAATTATAAAATGATATTTTCATTATTTTTCTAAAATTAGTAAACATAATATACTGAAAAGTACATGTCATATACAAGTGTATATAATATACCAGAATAATTACATTAATGAAGGTATTCCAATCATGTGTTTTCATCCCTAACCCAAATTCACCTTTCTTTGTTATTATATTGTTTATGTTCACAACAAATCCTGTGGGAAATCAAATTTTTTGTATGACTTCTTTTATAGAATTGCTTTGCTGCTCTGTTAATAGCCAAGGAAGGGCACTTATATTAATTTTTTCTCCATCACTATTTAATTGAATGAAATTTTTCATTGCATGATTGGCTTCCTGAATGTCACTACAAATTTTGACAATTTTTTCTTTGTCATGCCTTCCATCCAATATTTTCCATAACTTTTATATTATTATATTCTTCGATATGCTTTGTATCAAACAAAATACAGCTGTAGCTACTCATAGTAGGGGGAAACCTACTAAATTGTTTGGGATAACTTTTCAGTCTTTGTGACCAACCATTAATGCCTTGATGACCTTCATGAAGCATATAAGTTAAACAAATTAACAATGACAATCATTGTCAATTACAACATGAGTAAACACAACACAATATAAAAATATAAATTCAAAACATATCATATATGATAGGTAAACAATTTGATCCAATGTATAACCTTGACGATTAATTCTATTATATTCCAACTTCCATAGGAGAGGTGTCATTCTTCATGGTTTTGATGTAGTCTCCTCTTTCCCATTGAAAAGATGTTTTTCAGTAGTTTGATACTTATGATTTCTATGGAGGAAGTGCCTATACTCATCAAACACCTACTTTCCTAAAATTGTTGAACGATGAGATTTCATCTTTGGAACACAAATTGGACATGTAAATTTTCCCTTTGTTTGAAGACCTGCAAGATCATATATAATTGGATTAAATATGTCAATTTTTTTAATTATATATATTAAGATGCATTATTTTAAAATATGCATGATATCCTACTTCATAAAATTAAATATCATTAAAAGTCTTGATCAAGCGTTATAACATACCACAAAAATGTGTTAGCCCTGGGGCATCTTGAATTGTCCATACAAGCATTGCACGGAATTGAAATTGTCTTTGTCCTATTGGTCTAGAGATTTCATACATAGTGACACCATTCCATAATTTTAGTAACTCGTCGATAAGAGGCTCGATATATACATTCATATCTTTAACTTGGTACTTACCTAGTTGAATGAACATAAACATTACATAATTATTATAACCATTTTACTTCAATATATATAAATTAATGTACATGACTATTGAATGAAAAAAATATAAGTCATTATGCAATAAATAAGACAAATGAGATGCTACTACGTTAAAGAAAATTGATGTAAACAAATACCTAGAACAATCATTGACAACATTATGTGCTCCCTCTTTATTGACATCCATGGAGGAATGTTATTGTTGATAACAAAAGCAGGCCACACCGAGTAAATAGATCTCAACTCTTCAAATGGATTGACATCGTCCGCTCCTAATGAAAGCCTGAGATTATGAGGTTCTTCTTTAAAGTGTGGCCATTTTTCCTCCATATCCCTAAATGCAAAACCATATGCAGGAATTCAAAGAATGTCATCTCCACTTCTATTCCGTGCATGGTAATCCATAAATTGCGCTAACCTTTCACACCTAAATAATGGTTGCATATGTGGAATAATGAGAATATAATGAAGAACCTTGCGAGACACCTTTTTGTTAGTGATTTGTTGATATCTCTTGATATGACATTCTAGGAATTATATTACAAATTCATGTTGTTTATAATATATAATATGATCATTGGGACATGCATCTATTGCTTGATACTCCATTATGATAACTTTCATAATTCTAGATAAATCTTAGTATGAGTGAGGTAAAATATTTGATGGTGGTAACAAAAATTCACAATCAATCTACAACAAAAAATAATTTGTTAATATAAAGAATATTAATGGTACATATTTCATTCTTTATTTACTAGTGATGAACTAACAACAATTAAAATAGATGAAAAAAGATGACATATATGACATACCTTAACATCCATGAGATTGCTATGTTTGATAAACCATTCATAACCTTCAAGTTCAACAACAACAATACAACAAAGAGAAGAGTTGTTTAGGAGCCTTCATAAAGGGGCTCGTATGCCTTCTCAAGTATAGGTAAATCATGAACATCATCAAAGTCATCTTGATCATCATGATTAGCTATGCCACTAATCCTGTCTTGGATCAATGTATTTGTACCTCATCTTCAAGTGTTTTACGTGTGATCATCTTCTTCCATAGAATCATTAACTTCATCTTCGATATTCACAGCTCCATGTTCCCGCTTGCAAAACCACATTCTCTGGGCCATGATAATCCATATCATCTACCCTAGGGCGCCCCACCTTTATAATAATGATAGACACAAATAAACCATGATAATGATCAAGTGATTATATATATATAATGTTAAAGCAATATAAACATTTACAAATTCAATCAATATAAACACATATAATGAACAACTTACCAATGGACGATAATCATGCCCCCTTCAATGTGACCATGCTTGCCTACAATGTTTCTCAGCTGTTGTGATTAAAAATCTTCTCGTCTTTAAGCCCTTGCAATTATTGCAAGGACAATAACATTTTCCCATCACCCTTTCTTTTCAATCTAGCCCACATTCTAGCAACTCTTCATTTTGTTCTAGACTAAGAAGTTAATGACCCCAAAAAAACTTTAAAATGTAATTCCAAAACTTATTAAATTATGATTTTACTATGATTTCCAACCTGTTAGACTCCTAAAATCAAAATATTGAACTTGCACAACAAAATCTGAAATGAAATTCTCAAAATGCACAAGTCTAAAAAGAAATCTGATGAGATGTTGCTTTAAAATATGATTTTCAAACCTAGAAGTACAAATTTGACTTCACAAATGAATTTTGGAAAAATGACCACCCTAAGCTTGGTGATATCTTCTTGAATTTTTTCTGATTTTTCCCAAGAAAATCATCCTTAGTTCTCCACAAAATATCGTAAGTCGAGAAAATTCACAAGTATAGCAAAACATTGTCACAATAAATGGGTGAACTCACTTTTATTTATGTCGACCAATTTTTATTTTTTATTTTATTTTGAATGTTCATCAAAATTTCGATGAGACTGCATCAAAATTTTGACGAAACTTAGGTTCATCAAAATTTTGACAAACGTCGGGGATAAAGTTTAAAAAAATTGAAAATTACACATCAAATCCCCACAATACATCAAATTATACATCTTTTGTTAGAAATTTTCATCGGATTTTGTAGTCAAATGAGTTAGTGTTGGCTCAAACTGTGAACTGATCAAAGCCATCCAGTCTGTGATGAAATTTTAAATCCATGGAATAGCCTGTATGTTAAAAGCTTCAAAAACCTCAATTAGATCCCATATTTTGTCTATAAGATCTCATCCTTATATTTTTAGCAATCGCTTGTCCACGGACTTGTCTTACAACCAACTTTGAATCTCTTAATATGTGTATTCTTTTTATGCCCATCCACTCGATGAGAACCAAACCATGGACCAATGCTTCATACTCTGTCATTATTTGAGCAAGGGAAGTGGAACAAAAAATCCCTAAAGGTTTCTAATCCAGTTGGAGATATTAGTCAGACACTAGCTCCATAATTGATTTTTCATTTCACACCATTGAAATATAATATCCATAAATCGTTGTCGCTTGGTCTGCTAGATCCTTCTTGTTCTTTTACCAATTTTAAGGGGACTTGGTCATTGTAAGAAAATTACATAGGTGCTTAACCCAATAACATTGAAGTTTCTAAATGGGTTGGAATCGATTAACTGATTGAGTAGGACCTCCTCTTTAGGGGTCTGATCACTTGTGTCTTCCTCATCTTCTAAAATCTCTACACAATACATCTCCTTTTCTGAGAAGGAAGTATGTGTTGCTTCATAACTTAGCACCACATCTTCTGCTATATGTTCAAGGTGCAAAGGCTCTGATAGGATTTTTATCTTTTCCCCATGCTTGATTTGTAATATCAAGTGGGACCAATCAAGTGCTAGATATCCATCAAGCTTTTTCATGAAGTCTCTTGAAAGACACATTCCAAAAATGGAGAGAATGTTGATTATGACTACTTCTTGTGTGAAAATTTCACTCAGACATGAGAATAAGGTTAAAGAAAGATCCTTGATGCAAATGACAACCAATACTTTCTTCCCATCTAATTGCATGATCCCTTTCTCAAGAGGCTCATACTTAAGATTTAGGGCGTAGGCCACTTGTTTGAGCATGACCATGGTACTATCTCCCAAATCAATCATATTATTGTGTAAGAGCATGTCTGCCACAATAAGTGTTAAAATGAAAGAATTTGGCTTCAATTTTCTTTCCTTTTTTGTGTTTGTATTATCCAAAAAATTCATGTATGTCATAGATCCTAAAGGTTGGGGTCCCAATGCAAGCCCTTTTCCTCTAACTTGATTGCACAGTGGGACTATATCCACCCACAATGACTGTTCTTCCTTTTTTAATGCTTCTTGGAGCAACGTCTTCTACTCTAGAATTGATATAACTTCCCATAGAGAAATGTTAGTAGGTGCCTTCTTTAGTTGCTCCACCTCGTTAAGCATTCCAACTAGTGAAACCTTAAGTTTGAACAATGGTATCTCCTTTACCTTAGGCAGTGGCTAGTCCGAAGTGGATGGGCTTAATGCTTTGTCCATATCCTTCCCTAGTAATGGTGGAGCTTGTGACTGTTGAGTAGGCCATATCTATGAGTCTTGCTTTACTTGTGGTTGTGGTTGTTGTGGCTATGGATGTTGTAGAGCTTGTTGTACATATTCTCCAATGATCCTTCTCTTGGATCACGTGTTGTAGTCTAATTGTACTAGTAGAGTGCTAGTTTTTGAAACATCATTTGAAAATATTGCATCTTCTTCTTCCATCCAAGAAAATAATTCTTGGTCCGATGAGATATCCAAATCTTGTTCTAAGGACATCCCTTGTGTTTGCGCTCTAAAGTAGGCATTCTCCATTCTGGGAGACTAATACTCTTTCATGCTCGAGAACACACCTTGGCTTCTCTATTAAGCTATTTTCTATTGAATATTTCCCCTCAAATTTTTTTGGGGCATATGGCTATCGTTATAGGGAAGCACCATGTGTTCTCATCTTCTACCAAGTTGTTTTTTCTTGGGACCAAATCCTTGTTCGGGCCATTTTTGACAGTCTAAAGTGGCATGGTGACTAGGAATATCTAGTTCATAGACTCTTATTGTTGATTACCTCCTTTTGGAGCTCCTTGGTAGGTGTTCTATTGATAGGGTGTCCTTCCTCCTTGATAGGTTTGTATGGGAGGCTTCAGAGTTGCCACTTGTTGATGCTTGATGAGGACTAGCTCATTTTCAAAGGACTACATGAGGCTCTTCATATCATTGACATCTACTACTAGTGAAGAGGAGCCCGATGTGCTATTTTGTGTGCTAGGGTACACATACATGGATGGAAGTGGCGTAGTCAACGTACAAGGTTGTAGAGTGAAAGTACTGGAAGTTGCTTTTGTTGGATCTCAGTTGTTTTCATGGCTTGTTCATGGTTTGTCCTTGATGACAAAATCACTTTCTTGGTTCTCATGGTCTAACAGTTTCAGATTTGGTCTATCAGGATCTTTATGCTTTGACATGATACATATTTGATTACTCTTGGCTATTACAGACAGTTAATCATTATGATTCAGGTTCATTTTGATACTCATGAGAATTCTGGTTCAGTGTTATGAATGCTATTCTTTTGCAAATGTTTATGATTATATTGGACTGACAGTGTTGATAAGGATTGGTTCAGGTTATTCAGATGGTATTCATGGTGTCATGGTTTTCTTCAACTTCATAATTTATGAAATTGTCACCTTCACATGCTTAGGTATATTACTTCAAGGCAGGTATAGATGATGGTAATGTCTATGGCAATATGGTTTCAGTTGGTATGTCTTATTGTTGATAAACATGGCACATTTCTTTGGTTCATTTCTTATTTACATTGCTTTATCAAGCACTTACTCCGTCTTAGGCAGTATGGTTAGAGACATCACTACTTTCATGCTTCTAAAGCCATCTTTTTCTCACATTATTTGGAGGCATTGAATTCATTTTGGTTCTAGCAACTCATTTTTTTATGGTATTTCTTGGTACACATGGCATATAATTTTAACATTATACTTGGAGTCTCCAATGCTCAAGCCTAAACTTCATGGTCAACATCCAAAGGAAAATACTTATCTTTATTATTTGAAGCCCTTTTATTTTTTCATATGATATTAATTTATCATTGGGCATGTTAATATTTTTGGGGTCGGCATCTAAATAGAATCAAACCCTATCAGGTTTCCTAAAGCTTGCATTTGTGGTGATAGTCGACATTTTGAAATCTTGAACATGGCACAGTGTCTATTAGATGTTTAAAATGTATCAATTACTTTGCTTTTCACTTTGAGTAAAGGTATTTGGAAATAACCTTTGGCAATGACAACTTCGACAAAAAAGTAGAGGCAATCATAATGTTGGCATTTGTGGTAAATGGTATAAGACAACACATTCAAAATTCATTATGATGTTTTACCTATTTCATTGTGGACTTGAAATTTTATTATGATATTGAAAAGTCATCGAATGGCTTGGTGAAAGAACATGGCAAAATGATTTTGCATTTTTATTGTGATTAGGGTTTGGAACCCTAACCGCTGCCATGGATTCTTTGTAACTGATAATTCTCAGTGTTTTAGTTGGATGTAACGACATTTTCAAGGAGAAAATCTCAATGTTTAAATGTTGATTACTTGCTACAACTCTAAAGACAAAATCTCATTGTAAATCATGGTTGGTTACTTGTTTTTTCTATTACTCTTTGGCTGGAAGCTCGACTGAAGTTGATGGAGTTACGAATCTAAGCTGCAATGGTTGGAATCGAATCAATCTGGTATCTTTTTTATTTCTATGAGCATGAACATGTATTATCTATTTCATTTTGGAAAATGACTATATGGAAGTTTTTGTTTCATTCTGCTCAAATGATGGAAAATATTTGGTGGGTTTAGACAGGATATCATGCTTTTCATTTTTGTTTCTTCTCCATTATAAGTAACTGCAAAAGTCACTTGTTTGATCTAGTCCTATGATCATTGTGTTATGAAAATGGCTATCCTTTTGGTCATTATTTAGATCTTGGTGATTGAATACATTTTGTGTTGAAATGATGCTCTATACTCAATCCAACTGCCATTACATTTAGGGATCCTGAAACAAAATGGTTCCAACAACCAGTTGGGTAAAAGTTTCTTTTGAAAATGACATCTGTGAAGACTTATCTTTAGCAGATCTATATATTTGTATTCATATAAATACAGTGTTTTTATCACCATGAGTTTGTTGATGTGTTTTTGTGATAGTGTAACTTGTTGTATCAAACAAGAAAAAGTTAAAAAAGGCTCTATAATAAAAGCTTGAAAATATGATGTAGAGTGCAATTATAAAAACTTTAATTTATGTAATATTTTAGGGATTCATTGTTTTGAATCTTTAAGGTATTAGATGGATTAAGGGTGTGAGGGGTTCTATGAGCTTATCTGGAAAACAAAGAAATCCTCTATATTATTTGTAATTCTATAATTTGAAAAAGGGGTTGGTGCTCCTTGAAATTGGTGTTTCAAAATGAGGGGTTGGTGCTCCTTTGAGTTGGTGCTTAGAAATTAGCCTATAAGGCATTGTTAATAGTGGTTTTTTTAGATAAGAGGTGAAAGGCACATTTAGGAGGTTTTTCTACCTCGAGGGTTTTCCACTCGAAAATGTGTCTCATTGTTCATTTGTGGTGTCACTACTTTACTGAGATAATGTTGTATTGTTTATTGTTTTGCTGTATATTTCTCATTTCAGTTTATGAATGATTGCATTCAACTCATGAATGTACTTATCATTGAAATATTGAGAACAAATGTGTAATCAGAAGACCCCGTTTCACATGTTATTAATGTTAAACCTAATTTGTGATATGATTTTCATAAATTGATGATTAGATATATTGTGGATGATAAATAAGGTGATCTTTTGAAAAAAAAATCCTTGTAATTTTGTTTTGACATTATGTTATATTGTCACTACCATGAAGGTGGAATACACTAGTATACTATGAAATGCAAATTGAAATTCAAATGGATTATTATATGGCTAAAGTTTAGAATATTTAGCTAATAGATTAATGTGATATACAATGTTACTTATGATCGTGTTGGTAATGTGCAGGAAGGCAACTGTGTTAGCACGAGAAGGGATGACCATCGAGTGCAAATCAAATGACATCTTCTTGGGGATATAAAGTTAATATGTTGATAGATTAAGAGGTGAAGGTTGATATTAAATGTATAATTTATTTTGGTTTGTGAGAATATTAAATTATGTGGGTTAGGGGTTGGGAACCCTTGCCCAAGTGTGAAATTCGGATGGCTCTATAAGTGGCCATTTAAAGAGGGTTGTTGGTCAATTTACTTGGTTGGGATACAAAAATAAACACCCTAGGGTCTATACCTTAGTGGTAGGGGTCAAGTGGGCATGCACTAGGGTCCCAAGGGCATGATTTGACTCTTGAAAAGTCCTCATAATGAAGGGTGACGAATTTTGAGGAGAGGAATGGGGGGTGAAAAGATTTGGGGTTGTCCAAGTGCATCTGGCCTCTTTAATGAGAAAGGACTCTCATTGAAGAAGGGAGGTACACTCCACACCTCCCCATCCAAAAGGTTGCAAGTTGAAACTCCTATATAGTTGGATATGAAGAATGAGTAGGGTGTTACCCACTTCTCCTCTGGGAGAACTTGAGTAGATATGATAGAGGGAATGAGAAGAGGAGAGGAGTCCACCTCCTTGAAAAGATAGGGATCAAGGTGTCTTGGTTGGAGAGGAAAGAAGGATAACAGAGTTAAAGTCCAACACATACAACAGAGAGAGATAAGTTTTGTTAACTCCATCTTCCCTTGTTTAGTTGTTGTAACAGTGTGATATGTTTGTGTGGATCTTATTGAATATGGTGAGTGGATAGTTTATATGTATGCAATAAGAATATTGTGCTATTTTCATTTCCTTCCAAAAAAAAAAGAGATTGAGAAAACCCTATTTATCATCTTGGGGTTGAAATATTTCTTGCTCGGGGGTATGGCTAGAGCCCATGAGGCTCCATGACGCCATTACGGTAGGGTGGAGAGCAAGCCCTAGTCAATTGTGTGTCCAAGGTATTTCTTTAATTTGATTGTAATATGGAAAGATTAGGATTGTTGTAACATGTAAGAGAAATGTAAAGGGAAATCCTTATTTACATGTGTGTATTTCAGCTGATTATTAGCTATTGTTGTAAATTTGAAAGCTAATATTCTATTGTAGATTGAAACCATGGAAAGAGAGGGCTTAATCTTGGGTATAATATCTGTGTCAATTTTATGTACCAATTTGGATATGGAAAGTAATGTAAAATGGTTGCATTTTAATATATATCAAAAGAACAAATATTTATTTTATTGATTCAAGATAAATGTAAAAGCAATACAGAAGTATAGTCATGCAGATTCAAGGAACAAAAAGTGGATATAGAGGTAAACAAAGAAGGTTTAAGTAATGAAGAATAGGTTATACTAATTAGTAAGGATAAGTATTTCTTCAAGAGGAATAGTGTGAGTCGACTGGCATATTTAGGCTTTGCAAAGAGAAGCTAGATTTAAGTTAGGTATGAAGAGAAATTTTAATCCTGCAACCATATATGTATGTCCTTCATTACGGGCACATATTAGGTTTTGGAGGGAAATCATAATTGACCAAATAATCTGATAGTGGAATGTCAATCCTTCTTACAACCACATTGGTTACAAGTGATAACATTGCTTTCCCTTCCCCGAACTATGCGATATGAATTTGCAGATGGCTTGTTGTATATCACTATTCACAGCATACAACTCTAATCTTTCTCCTCCAAATAATTTGTTTAGGCATTCACTATGGTGTTCCATTGTAACAAAAAGATCAAAGTTGGCGGGCCTGCTGAGCAGGTATTTTTCGTAGCTACTCCATGAAACCCACCTCCATTTAGATCGATTATATATCGATAAAGTAAAAAGTACAAATATACGTAAATGAATAACATTAGGCTCCCTGCACTTAACAAATATATATATATATATATCATCTCATAGTAAGAGAAATAAAATAAATTAAGTAAATCCATTCTAAGCTAGCGCTTCAAGAAACGCTCACCATTCTATCCAAACCTATCGATATTACATAACATAAATCTAAAATTTTATAGAAAAAGAATTTACAATAGAAACCAAATGTTGGGATGACTAAGTCTGTGCATTCTGCTTTGATTAATTTAAATCATATTTTGCTACAATTTGTACTGCATTAAAAAAAATGCATATGTTTAAACTTTAAAGTAGGAAAATGGTCTACAGTTCATAGAATAGATGAGTTCTAAAACTATCGTTCTCCACTGTCCAGCATAGTGGAGATCTCGAATGTTACCATTGAAATCTCGTGCTAGCAATAAATTTGTAGTATCTGCTATAAACCTTAATCACTGTCAATGCTGGGGACCTCCCTTTCCAAGGTGATTTTATGGTCCTCCTTGATGTCTGCTTATGTCAATTGGCCATGAGACCGATCGCCACTTCTAACTGAGCTTCATCGTAGAGTTTAATACTGGATTTCTGCCCCAAGCCATTTTATGCTATTGAAAGGCAGAAGGAATTACCAAAGTCTTCAGAGAACAAGAAAAGAGGAGAAGACAAATTCTGGAGGAGTTGCTTGCGTCTAGTACCTGCCCAAGTGGTTGGCTACCTGAGTTGAAAAGTGTCCTCTAGTTTTGGGGTCTGACAAAATAAATTGAAGCCTAGCGGTTGAAATTCTACCATACAAAATAAATAAATACTTCGCTGCATTCTTGTCACATCTTGTCACATCTTCCAGGATTTCGATTCTCCCTAATCTTGTTGCAGCTTCTTGGAAAGTGAACCGAGGTAAAGGTGAGTGGATAAATGGTATGAATGCAATTAACTTGGTCGCCTGAAAATTTACGATGCTGGTCACTTCTCATATATCGTTCAACCACCTCACTGTTGTCAATAAAACTGTTAACGTGCCATTCACGGTGATGTCTGCAATTCCTTGTCCATCTCAACATGTCCCGTCCGTAAGTAGTAAAGTTCCCACCATTTAATGTTGCTCTTCCAGTAATAAATAAATATCCATTATCATGCAAGTTGAGTCAGGAGATATTATGATGGTTGGTTAAGAATATCTAGCACGCAGGGTCGTCAGGCAAAATACCCATTGGAGAGCTATCATGCAATGCTGGTGATGTATTCTTGCTACCGCTGAAACCAGAGCTGACTAATCATATGGCTGGGTCTCACTCTGCAATTAACAAAAATGAGTTAGTAAATTAACTAGTATCCCAAAGAAAGTTGGGCCTGCAACAAACTTCGTAGCAGTCGTCCTTCACAGGATTGCCTATCCTTTGAGTGCCTGCCATGATTTTCCTTCTTTTACAAGATAGTCCAAGAAAAGTGGGCACTACAATAATACTCTTTGTGGTTCGACATCCTTATTTCATTAATAAATGAGGAAGCTTCCAAATTTTGATTTGGTAATGTTTAGCTGATTTAGCCGTAATATTAATTTTAGGCTTTCTTCTGTTTTTTTAATCCTATGCCTTCATGTGCTGGCTGATTTTAATTTGGGCTAGTTAAATAATTAAATATAATTTGCAAAGTTCCGGTCAATAAATTAATGTGTCATTAAATTAATTTTCATTGTGGTTTTCACGGGGGTAACAAAATATGTGGGCCACAAGTTTCTCACGGGTAAAAAAAAAAAAAAAAACTAGATTGGTAAACATGGATTATAAATATTAACGTTAAGTTAGTTGAGATATTTAATTACTGTGTTAATAAATAGTTTTGTAAAAAAAATTTACATAATTAAAAATAAATATATTTGAGTATAAAAATATCAATATAATTTATACTTATAAACGTATTTATTGATATGTTTGGAAAATTATATAAGTTAAATTAATGATATATATTTCTAAAATTTACATTAATTTTCTTAAAATGACTATAAATATCTAATTTATATATTGAAAATTTTCAAATACATCTTCATTGTATCAAATATGCATTCTCTATTAAGCTAGAATATAGGCATGTTACTCCTACACTATAGGCATGCTCCTCCTAAAATATAGGCATACAAACAACTAATTAGTTATCATTATAAATGTAATCTTTTAAATACAAGCAATAATATTATGTGTGATTTGTGGACTTAATAGTGTTTATGGAAATGTTAGAATGAAATTATCTCTAAATGTTATAATAGGTTTAATAATATTATTGTCATTAATTTAGTTTCAATAAGAATATTTTATTATTATTCTAAATTTAGAAATTTATTGGTATTACCCTTATACCCACAATGACAATAATAATGCTATTTTGAAAGATAAAAAAAATATAAATATTATTAGTTGTTTAAATAATGTGATCTTTTAAAAAAAAAAAAAAAACTCATATGGGACAAAGTAACTAGTATTAGTAGTATTAATAATATTAACCTTTGGACTGGAGGGTCAACCATATTATGTAAGTGTTCATCAATAGTTTGATAATGCAAGAAGGAGGGAATTTTTGGAACAATCATTCAAAGTATAAATATCTTGGAGGATAAATAATTTACTCCTACAACTCTTTTTATTATCCTAAGCATAGAATATGGTTGTTTCATGTAAAAACACCTTTTATTAATAATCAATGGAAGGGAGTATATATGGTGTTAACAATTTATTAAAAGGATAATATTAGGGGCATTGGTGTTGTCATAGTACCAAGAAATATTATCATATGTTCCAATATCAACACTTTTGGGGTTTCATAGAAAATGATAATACATGCTAGTTATTGATTGGATTGAGTTATAATATTAGTATCATGTTAGTTAAATATGGAAGTAGCGAGAAATTAGTTTAAACATTCATATAAGTAAAGGTTTGTTTTAACAAATAATGGTAATATAAATGTGAAAGCCATAATTGAACGATTTGAATACTCTATTATTATCATTTTAACTAATAGCATGGGTATTAAGGTCAGTGTTAATATTAGAGAATACCTTATTGACGTGTGAACTTCAAGGGTTGTAACAGAGTATAGTTATTGTAGTTCTTTAAGTTTTGACAGATCAAGTTATAGCGGAATAGGTGTTTATCACTCATTAGTCAATAATGGAATAAAACAATGTTTCCTTAAGACCTACTCTTCCAATGGTTAGAATGTGGCTAGCTTAATTAACACCTAAAAAAAAAGTGGGTTTTTCTAGTGAAAATTATGGGCATGACATGTACTTTGGTTTAATTTTTGAAAAATGGTAAAATATGCTAAGACACTGATTCACTCCCCCCCCTCTTAGTGTCATTTTCACTCCAACAACTTCTTCTTGGGGTTCACCAAAGATCTCTATGAACATGGGAATTGGTGATCGTGGTGGAAGTTTCCTTGCATTGATTAGACTATTCTCTACATGCACAACCAAATCATATGTGTCAAGCAAGGTATCTCCTCCCATTGATTGTACCATGACCACGATGTCTAAATTGAAAGCCTTTAGTTATAACATGAATTCCATAGCCGTGGGAGGCCTAGTTGTCACAAGAATACTTTTTTGAATCTTGTGAAACCTAGTATTGAAATCATTCATGGTCTCTTGTGGGGCCTTCTTGATAGTAATTTGTTGCTATAGTAAAGAGGAGTGATCTCATTTCTTTGAGAAATGTTAAAATAGTTTCTCCCTGAGTTTATCCCAAGAGTGGATGGATTCAGAAGTCAAGGACCTATACTAGTCCCAAGTTTTTCCTTTGAAAGACACATCGAGTAATATAAGGTCCACATTATCTTTCGTAATGTTATGTACCTTGCATACCTCTGCTATATCCTAGAGGTGTTCAAAATGGGTTTTGAAATCCTCCTTAGTGAACCTTGGAATAACTTTGAGAGCATTGGCATGTATTGAAAACCATACATCTGGGGGCGTGGTTGGAAGTAGTGGGCTATCACTATCCCAGGTTACAAAATTTCTAGGAGTGGGAGCACCTAAGTGAGCCATTGAAAATAGTTTCCTATGGATGGGGTAGATGGGTATTCTAATTTGGAAAGTTTGGCCTTTTTGGGGAGTGGATAAAGCTCTAGATTGTGGGCTAGCACTCCTTACTCTATTTCTCTTGATAGGTGATACATAACTTGTAACTCACTCCTAGGGGGTGAAATAGGTAGGTGGGAGTACTGGAAATTGCCTCTAGAAGATACTCTTGTTTGAACTTTGGGAATGAGATTTCCAGCCTATCTTCTTGGTCTGATTTATGAGATATTTTTGAATTCTAATCAGGCATTTGAAAAAAAATTGGGTCCCACTAGGCATGCCAGAAAAAGAGCTATTGATCATAAAAAATTGCACCTCTTTGAACAACCTTATGGGAAATTCAATGAGTGGGGGACTAAATTGCACCCCACTGAATGACCTCCAAGATTTTTAAATAAATTCGGCTCTTATTTGTGTTTGAGGAAAGGGGTAGAGAGAAATGCAAAAAAACATAAAGATGTAGATGAGCTAAAGATTTCACAATATTTTAAACTTTAACTATTTCTCACTCCTGATGAGATGGACACAAAATTCCACAGAAAAGAAAACTAATGACAAAGGCTAAGAAAAGCACAATGTAGTCATTCAAATCTCCTCATGAAGCATCCATTAAGTTCCGCCAGAAGCAAGAAACCCCAAATATTAATAAGAAAAAATAGATATCCACAAGACCATCCTTTCTCTTACAACATAATATGTATTTTAGCATAATCTATTATAGAGAAGGAAAGAGTATAATAACATGATTCACTTTCTGAAAGATAAATTTTAAACATAGAAGCTAATTGTTACCTATTTTAGCTACTAGCTCAAATAGGTGGAGTTGTTTATGTTTTACAAATGAAAAGAAGGTACATTTTACTTTGCCATATCATATTCATGTGCATAAAGAAATATTAGAAGACTACACTACTACATTACATTATGCAGATGGATATAACATAGAAAAGAGTGGACAATATTTTCAAAATTGTAGTCTTTATTGATAATATAAATGTATGGTGTCCCACACAAGCCATGGGAATAACTATCTAAATGTAGATGATAGAAAGAAACTATACATTTATAGATAAATAATGAAAGAATGCACATATAGAGAGAGGGGACCCATTATTTCCTGAATGATGAATCCCAGTTGTCTGGTTCTGCATCATCTTCATTCTCTCCTGCCTGTCTAGTCTCTAGTTGATGCTCTCCTTGCTACTCCTATTTTTCCTACATTTGTGAGAAGAGAGTTGTTAGAGAAATGAAGGATCGCCAATCAATACATATGTAGACATCTATAAACCTATTCCTGATCCTCATGTGCATTAAGATAGCCTGCATACTATAGATGTCCAGGAAAACAAGAGAGTTATCAAACACATCTATCATATACTCTATTTCATCTAACATGTTTTCTCATTGTGTAGGTATAGGTGAAATATTTGTTACTTATTTTTTTCATCTGTTTACAACATGTGGGATAAAATGTGGCTCCCACAAGGGTTGAGCCCAAGATGTTGCATTTTTGTGTTTTAATGGAGCATGGAAAGTAATTATTTTCCTTATGATTTACTCAAGCAAGCACACATTACTCTTGATAGTGATTGATCTTTTAGTCATAGTCAAAAATAACATATACTGTACTTAGGTAAGCATGGAAGGATGCATACAATATCATTGTATTAAAACATATTGCAAAGTATAGTATGAGCATGTGTTTTTGATATTCATCATGTTATGAGATAGCAAGATTCATCAATTGCTATTTGAGACTTGTATAAGTTAATAAGGAGCAGTGAACTACAAGATGGTGATATCTTATCAAAGAAAATATGGTGTTTTGAATGCCATTAAGTATTGAAGCAAGCCAATAGATGTATTATTAGTTTAGACCTATGCAACTTAGCAAAGGTTGTAATTGAAACCTCATTGCAAAATAGAAATACAAAATGGGAAAAGAAAATATAAACCCTTGAGATAGGGTTTTATAAAGAATGAAACCATATTTTTAGAAAATATAAAGAAACCCTAGTAGCCTTGAAACCTATTGGTTGAGCAATGCCATGTCAAAAGTAAATGCAAAGACAAAGTATGGAGAACCTCGAGTTAGGGTTACATAGAGACAATAAATGAATCATGTTTTTCATGAAAGCTTGGAGATGAATTTTTTATTTCCATATGGGTTCAAATACAAAGCAAGATGTAGATTTTCTTCATGAAATGAAACACAGGTTTTGTTTACTGAAAAAAGCATAAGGCACAAAATAAAGTTAGAGAACCCAAAATGTATAGATTTGCAAAAATCCTTCATACTTATATATGGAGTTAACCCAAAAAGCCCTCGAGCTAGGGTTTTGAAGTGAAATGAAACCATATTCTCATATAAATCTAGAAATGGAACCAAACCATTATAATGGGGTTCAAATTTAGGGTGGAGAGGCTCTTTATGTCATAAGGACGTGGGTTTTCTTAACCCAAATTCAAGAAATTCCTGTAGAAGGAGTAAATTGTAACATCCCTCCATTTTGTTCTTTTGATCGAACAGTGTTCATTATGTATGTTTTGCGTTGTCAGCACGTTGGTTGTAACTTCATTACTTTGACCACTCATTGATAAGCGATGTAAATATTGTGTTTTGATGTGATGGTACTTTGTTCAGATGATATTACTATTTTATGTTATGGATTAAAATTATCATGTATGTGAATTATTGATGCTTTATGCTTTGATTATACCATTGATGAATAGAGGCGTCAGTTAGCGATATTGTATTGGTGAAGGGGACGGGATCACATCACTCGCACGTGAGTGCCCTGTGATTCTGCGATTCCCTCTTCACGGTGTGTTTTAATATTTATATATATATGTATGCATGTTCGACACTTGTGTTGTGTGTAGGATGCAGGTACAGGACATTGACTCCACCTGATTTCGCAGGTCTGAGCATGTCCCTTGTTCAACGGAAAACGATTGGGAGATAGTAGCTTGGATTTCTGTGTCGTGACATCACCCTAGCCATAGTGGGTCGTCGGGTTGTCAGTTGGGATAAGTTATTTTCTTGTCGTCTCATCTCTCTTTGCTTGTGTGATTAAATTTCCTAGTGAAATGGTGTTTGCTTTATTTAAATTTATTGCCAAAATTCATAAAGGAGTGCTTATTAATTAATTAATTAATTTAATTCAATCAATAAAATGACCTAATCATGAATTAGATTTATTGTTGATTAATTAAATTAGTTCAATTGTGTTAGCATTAATAGATATTGTGGCAAATCAAAAAATAGTAATTGCCTTGCATTCCTCTTGAAATAAAATAAAATATGTTTTTTTTGTTAAATGCAATTAGCAAATTCAATTTTGTGGATAAAAGAGAATTTAATTGGCTTTTGGGGTGCAAATAGAATTTTGTTTTAAATAATTGTTATGCATTTGAAATGGGAAATAGAATTGTTTTAGTAAATTTCAAAAATGAAAATATCCAAAAATATCCAAAATAGCAATAACTATGGTGGGTGAACCCAAATTAGGGGTTTGACAATTTTGGAGAAGGGCATAAGGAAATGCATTTTCTTTTTTGAATATCTTTTTTTGAAAATGGTAATTTTGGAGAGCAACAAGAAACTTGAAAATTCTTGGAGAAAATTTTGAAGAAGGATTGGAAAGATTGGTTGAAGCAAAATTTGAAGGAGAGCAACCTCCATTGAAGGATTCAAATAGCTTGGAGAAAAACAAAAGGTTCCATGTTTTTTTTTATTATTATGCAATCTCATTTTGAAATCCTATTGCTTTTTGTTTGAAATGGTTCAATTTGTTAATGGAATTCAAACTTTGATTGAAAACCCATGAGAAGATCTTCATTTGAATTTGAACAAAAGAACTCTCAAACTTAGTGAAAACAAAAAAAAAAGTGAATGAAAACTATCTATGAAAATCTTGAAAACAAGCATGGAAATTCAATGGTTTTCTTTGAAAGTGTAATTGCTTGGAAAGATCTCAATTCATATTGTGAGAAATCTTTATTTTATTGTGTTAAATCTTGCAATTTCAATGGCAAATTATTGTAATTCTCAGATTGAGCATTTGCTCAATCTGGGTATGGAAAATAAGCATTTTTACAGTCATTTATTATGACTGTGTATATGCATATATATATATATATGCAAATACATATACATTTATTTATTTGTGAAATGTTTATATCAAAAAAAAAATCGAACAATGAGAAACTGTGTTTTTTTTACCAGTCTGGGTTTTACCCAGAATTTCTGCCTTTTTACTAGTCAAAGGCGTGTGAAAATCCGTATGGCGGATTGTTTTAAATGATGGGCTATGTGTATTGGGGGAGGGTTTAAACCCTCGACTGCCCCAAGAATGGCGACGACTGCCTGTGGAGGCAGCGCCATCACTGCCTACATAGGCCGCCGCCCCCATTCATGGGGGTTGCGTCCCCTGTTCAAATAGGGCACGATCGAACCCTAAAATGTGGATGGCATTTGGTTTAAAATTTACTTTTTTTAAATTAAATTTATTATATTTATTAAATATAAAACATATAACATATTGTATATTATATGTTTTATATTTAATATATATAATATGAAATTTGTTTTCAATATTTTATTTTGTCAATTAAAATATAATTTATATATATATATATATATTTTAATATATATGTTATATATAATAATTTAATATTATTATATAATATATATATTATAATATGTGTATAATATATTTTAATAAATGCTTAAGTAATTATCATGCACATGTAAATATTAATATATATATATATATTTTATATATATATATGTAATTAGGTATATATATATATATATATCGAGTGTATATATATGTATATCTGATTATATAGATATTTAATAAATATATATGTATTTTTAAATGTGATTTATTTTCTAAATGAAAGGAATATTTAAATTATAATGAGTTAATTGTTAAGGGATAAATGAAAGTTGGTTTATGGGAAATTATTGGTTATTAAAAGAAAATAAATTGATTTAAAGATATTGTGTGTATTGCGTCAACAAGAATCAAACGAACATTCAAACCCTTATGTGATTGTGCAAGAACCTAGTTATTTAAACTGTTTAAATGCACTAATGTGATGAATGATTGGATTTACGAAATCCGAAGGTAGATTACCTTATTTTGTTTGCAAGCTTTCTTTCGTCGTGGGGTACTTATTCTTGTTGGGTGTTGAGTCGATTCTCGTAAGTCTTCCAGATTGAGTTGTCTTTTATGTGTTTTGGGGTTGTCAGCATGTCATTCAACCTTGTTTGCCATGGGTAGCATTTACGTGCATCCAGTGTTATATCTGATTATCTTGGGCGGGTTTTATCTACTTCATGTCGTGGTTAGGGATTCATTATCCCTAGGTCGTATTTGAGTACCTTTGGAGGTGGCGTAGTTCCATGTGTTGTCTTAGAGAAGTGGCTTGCATTGAGGGCCGACACACAAAGTGGTGCCAGGAGATCTCAATGTAAGTTGGTTAATTCAGTGAAAACCTAAACCAATTAATTAGCATGGGTGGTACCAACATTTAAAAAGATTAATTTTTCCTCGCTCATGGACGCAAGTGCTTGTATAGACTTGGAATGAGACGAGAAGGCCTGGAATGGCAAGATTGTTATCTTGTCCCTTTGAAAGATAACTGATTCTACATTGGTTTGCATGTGGGGCCGGGAGTCGTTAGAGGTTACCAAGATATCCTGAGATGGGGGTCGGGACCTAGGAAGACTCACTAGGATATCCCATGCGACATTGTGATGACACTTCTCCTAAGTCTACATTATGTTTGTATTCATGATGTGATTACTATTTCAAAACTGGAAGCATAGTAACCTTTGTGTCATGTGATGTCATGTTCGTATCCTTTTTCAGTTGAGTCATGTTGCCTATGTTTAGAGGTTGTTGGTCTTGACCTGAAACCCTTGTTACTATCTCCTAGCACGGGGGGTGAGCCTTTGGGTATCACATGGTTGGGTGGAACGTGCACCTTACTCCATTGTTTTGGAATTGGCTTTTGAGGATGAGACTTTCATGTTGGAGAGCTTGTGGAATTCCAATTGCTACCTTGGTTTCATTTATGCTAGTTGCTCTTGTATTTTATTTACCCCTCATTGTTATCGAGGTGGAAATTTGTAATAAACAATCATGTTATTGAATTACCTCATTCTGGGAATGAGAGATGTAATTGTAATTATATAACTTTTGTCATTGGTAACCATGATGGATCTCATGGTCTTGATGAAAATCTCATGTATGGAATGTATGTGCTTTAATTAGTTAAGTGAATGTCGTTATGTTTCATTTCATGCATGTTGTATTAATTTGTGATTTAATTATCTTTGTCTCGTAACCTTAGGGGATTGTTGGTGTGGGGTTGTGATCATACTTGTATTTGTAATCAAAAAAATAAAAAAATAAAAAAAATTGTGCATTTGTTTAGTAGTTTGCAACTTCCCCTAGGGTTGCGTGGCAGGGCATTACACATGGTATCAGAGCCTAGGTTTAAACACTGGGTACTCTGGGATTATGATGAGCCCATTAAGCTTTTAGTTGTGTGGGTTTTAATTGTGTGTTGTGCTTAATACCTTTTTTGTGTCTGTATAGGATAATGCCTCCCAGGCGTGGAAGAGGTGGGGGTCGTAGACATGGCCGTTTAGGCAGTCACATTGGGGAACGGCAAGACCCACCTCCTCATGTTCCACTTGTTTCTGACCATGAGGAACAACATTCTTCTCATAATATTTAGGGAGATGGCAATCAGAATCTGGATCCACCCAGGATCGAGGATGCTCAGTTGTGTCAGTTGTTAGAGGAGACCCTTGCTCACCTTGGGCCTAGGCAGGAGGTAGAGCCAGTGGTGGTTGGAGAGAGAGAGGTACCAGTTCACTCTGATTTAGAGGTAGCAGCCCATATGAGGGACTTGCTTAGAGCACGACCACCCACTTTCAATGGATCAGGTAGTGGTTTGGAGGCAGAGACATGGCTCATTGACTTGACTAGGTGTTTTGCTATGCACCCATATGGGAGCAACACTCGAGCTAGGTGCGCTATCATGCACTTGAGGGGATTTTCCTCCACTTGGTGGAGATTAGAGGAGCAGAAGCTCCATCTGGATATTGGTACAGTTTCTTGGGAGTTGTTCCTAGAGCAGTTTCAGGCTAGATTTCTTTCTGAGCATTGGAGGCAACATCGAGGGGATGAGTTCCACACCCTTCGATAGATGACTATGTCAGTAGAGATGTATGAGCGTCGTTTCTATGAGCTCAAACAGTATGTGAGCATAGGTGATGACAAGGGCATGTTGGTACAACATTTTCTCAGGGGCTTAAATGCTTGTATCAGTGGTGGAGTGCAGGTTTTCGAACCCAGGACCATGAAAGTGGCAGTCGACAAGGCCAGGCTCATTGAGGAGAACCTAGTGATGGCCTTAGGTGGTCATGTAGGAGTGCAGGTGGGCAGTTGTTTAGCAGCTAGGACTAGTGCTCGAGGAGGTCAGCCTCAGGGAGGTGCACCTTCTAGAGCTCAGTAGGGTCCATCTCAGAGTGGTCAGCAGTAGTAGCAGGGTTCCCAGGGGAAATGGAAGGGTTTCCAGTAGAGGCAGGGGGACAGGAGTTGGAGGCACATGAGACACTTCAACTCTGAGCAGCCAGCACAGAGTTCTCATTCATCTTTCAGGGGTAGTGTGCAGCAGTCTAGCGCACCACGTATAGGCAGGGGCTTCGGTAGAGGCATTGGATGTTTTGCGTGTGGCCAACAGGGTCACATAGCGAGGATGTGTCCCAATAAGGGCGCATCAGGTTATTCTCAGGGACCAGCGGTGTCAGAACCGACTGTAGGAGATGGAGGCCATGGGCATCGAGTATTCCCAACGGTTGACAACCACCAAGCAGAGTACTAGGGTACAGTCGTTGAGGCTCATGGTATGTTGAGGGGTAACCCAGTTTCTATTCTATTTGATTCTGGAGCATTAGATTCCTTTGTTTCTTCATTTGTCGTGACACGATGTAGACTGGATGCGGTAAAGCAGGTCGATAGGTGGTAGGTAGATTTAGCTTCGGGTGCAAAAGTTGCATCCCTTTCCCTTGTGCCAGAGTGTAGGTTAGAGGTTGGACCTCTCTAGACTACCTTGGACCTTCGTGTTATTCCATTGGGTTCTTATGATGTTGTCATAGGAATGGATTGGCTAGAGGCTCATAGTGCAGTCATTGATTGTCGACGTAAGTCGATTAGATGCATTGAGGCATCTGTTAGAGAGGTAGAGGTAGTGGGGGTTCAGAGGCCGATCTCTTTGAGGATCATCTCAGCTATGCAGTTGAGAAGGTGTGTGCGGTAGGGTTGCCAATTGTTCACTGTTACAGTGGATGATTTGGATCTAGGAGGTGGAGAAGAGAAGGTCTCTCTTGATAGTCACCCCATTCTTCAGGAGTTTTCCGATGTCTTTCCAGATGAGATTCCAGGGATGCCTCCTCAGAGGGACATTGACTTCAAGATAGACTTGGTACCTGGATCAGAGCCCATTTCACAAGCTCCCTATCGCATGACTACTCAGGAGCTGAAAGAGCTTAGGTTGCAGCTTGAGGAATTGCTAGAGAAGGGTTTTATTCGCCCTAGTGTTTCTCCATGGGGAGCGCCTGCCATCTTTGTGAAGAAGGACGGTTCACTTCGGTTATGCATTGATTACCGACAGTTGAACAAAGTGACCATCAGAAATCGGTATCCTCTTCCTAGGATTGACAATCTATTCGATCAGATCAAAGGTGCTACCATCTTTTGGAAGATTGATCTCAAGTTAGGATATCATTAGCTTTGAATCAACGAGTCAAATATTCATAAGACCGCGTTCTGAACGCGGTATGGTCACTATGAGTTCACAGTTGTGCCATTTGGTTTGACAGATGCACCCTCAGTGTTCATGAGTCTTATGAATGGGGTATTTCGTACATACCTTGACAGGTTTGTTCTTGTGTTCCTAGATGATATTTTGGTATACTCTAGAATGATGGAGGAACATGAGGAGCATTTACGACAGGTATTACAGTGTTTGCGAGATAATCAACTATATGCTAACTTGTTGAAGTGTGAATTCTTTAGGACTGAGGTTCAATACCTTGGGCATGTGATCTCTGGGGAAGGTATTTCAGTGGATCCTGCAAAGATCCAAGCGATCTTAGATTGGCCTGCGCCCACAAATGTGGCAGAGATACGTAGCTTCATGGGGCTAGCGGGTTATTACAAGTGATTTGTGCAGGAATTTTTGAGGCTAGGGCATCCTATCACCTCCCTTCAGAGGAAAGGAAAGAGGTTTGAGTGGTCTGAGAAGTGTGAGACAGCCTTTCAGTGTCTTAAGGGGAAGTTGACCAGTGCTCCTATACTTGCGATACCGGATCCTATTGGGGACTTTGTAGTCTGTACAGATGTGTCCTTGGAGGGATTAGGTGTAGTATTGATGCAGGAGGGTCGTGTCATTGCATATGAGTCACGGAAGCTCAAGGAACATGAGCTAAACTATCCTACCCACGATCTTGAGTTGGCAGCAGTGGTTCATGCATTGACGAGATGGAGGCACTTTCTTCTGGGGCATAGGTTTGAGCTACATAGTGATCATAGGAGCCTTCAGTATATCTTCACGCAGCCCAACCTTAATGCTAGGCAAAGGCGATGGATGGAGTTTCTCTGTGAATATGACTTCGAGGTGAAGTATATCCAAGGGAAGGAGAATGTGGTTGCAGATGCCGTCAGTAGGCGAAGGCATGAGATATCTGAGTTGACTCTTATTGTTGATTTGTGGAGTCAGATTCTTTCTGCCCTCCCAGCCGACAGTTGGTATCAGGATGTTAGATCGGTGATAGAGGTAGGAAGACCCCTTGAGGGTAGATATTCAGGATACTCTCTAGATGCTGATGAGATATTGAGACACATGGGATGCATATACGTTCCCCCATCATGTGAGCTTCGTGCTTTGGTCATGACTGAAGCACATCGTGCAACTTATTCAGCCCATCCAGGGGTGAAGAAGATGTATGCACATTTGCGTCAGTTATATTTTTGGCAAGGGATGAAGTGAGATATTGCAAATTTTGTGTCGAGATGTCTTGAGTGTCAGTGAGTGAAGGCTGAACACCAACATCCAACAGGGATTTTGCAGTCGCATTTAGTACCAGAGTGGAAATGGGATATAATCTCATTGGATTCCATTATTGGTTTACCCAACTTTTTGAGACGACATGATGCAATTATGGTGATAGTGGATAGGTTGATGAAGGTAGCACACTTCTCACCTATGCACTCTTCCTATACTGCATCATCCATAGCTAGAGTGTTCATGGAGGATATAGTGAGGTTACCTGGTATTCCACGCCGATTATCTCTCGGTTGATCTAGTGCGTTCACCTCACCGCAGGACGCCATTATACGCATGGGGAAATTAATAAAGTTGAACTTCATCATTTATCACCCGGTATCAGACATGGACAAACTCCAGAGGGTAATTAGATCCCAAAGATTACGTTGCATGTGCCATACCTACGGAGTGAATTCATTCTATTTGGCAGATTTCGCTTGCACAATGGCTTTCTCAGAAGTTCTTATCGCACGGCCCATTCCTGTGCATTGTATGGGCTTACTCATGTCACACCCTGAGCTGGGACCGCCAGAGGACAGATTCAACTTTAATTCCGTAGATGTTGCAGATATGGAGCAAATGTGCAGATAGATTTAGAGCAATGGTGGCAGATAGGAAATAAAGCATTACGCGGATGCACATAGAGTGGATCGTCAGTTTTCTGTAGGCGATAGAGTCTTCTTGCCTGTGCATCCATGAAAGAGTCCAATCCATTATGGAAAAGACTCTAAGTTGGCACCTCGCTTCGTTGGACCCTTCAAGATTCTCGAGAAGATTGGTCCTATTGCTTACCGGGCCTTGTTTTAATGCCTGTACCCTCGTGATGTGCACCACGACGGTATCGCCGGTCATACCATCCACATTTCATGTCCCGACTGGAGTCGCTTTGGCAGTAGAGGATGGGTAGCTGGCTTTGGAGCCCGTGGCCGCGGTGGAGTGCAGAACGCTTGCTCTTCGAGGGCGAGATATTGATCAGGTTAGGATCCAATGGGATCCTAGGGATGACACATCATCCACTTGGGAAGATGCAACTAGGATGAGGGAACTTTATCCCTATTTGCCTGCAAAAGGCTCAAGAGTAAAGCCCATCCTGTGGCGAATATCCGTAACACATCTAGATGCAGAAATTTGAACAAATCACCATACGTAACACCCTCCATTTCGCCCCTTCTTTGATCAACAGCATTTGTTATGTATGTTCGCCTTTCAGTTTAGTACGTCGCTATAACTTGCTACTTTTGACCGCTAATTGTTAAGTCATGTAAACATTATGTTTTGATGCGATGTGGTACCCTTTAATCGATGATATTATTATTTCCATGCCATGGATTAAATTTATCATGTATGCGACTATTGATGCCATGCTGGATTATACCATTGACATTGAGTACGAAGAAGGATACAGGCCAGGAAGGGGATCGGATCACATCAATTTACGCGAAAGTGCCCCCCAGACGACCCTGCATTTCCTCTTCACTGTGTTTTGAAATTTATATGAGGATGCCGACACTCGCGGTTATGTGCAAGGATGCAGTAGCAGCATATCGACCCACCGTTCCACAAGCTGCGTCTAGCTGTCTTGTTCACCGTGAAACCATTGTAGATAGTAGCTAGGTTTTCTGTGTCGTGACATCACCCTAGCCATAGTGTGTCGTCGGGTTGTCAATTGGGATAAGTTATTTTCCTTGTCGTCTCGTCTCTCCTTGCTTGTGTGTTTAAATTTCCTAGTGAAATGGTGTTTGCTTTATTTAAATTTATTGCCAAAATTCATAAAAGAGTGCTTATTAATTAATTAGTTAATTTAATTCAATCAATAAAATAATCTAATCATGAATTAGATTTATTTGTTGATTAATTAAATTAGTTCAATTGTGTTAGCATTATTAAATATTGTGACAAATCAAAAAAATAGAAATTGCCTTGCATTCCTCTTGAAATAAAATTAAAAATGATTTTTTTTAAATGTAATTGTTAAATTCAATTTTGTGGATGAAAGGGAATTTAATTGACATTTGGGGTGCAAATAGAATTTTGTTTTAAATAAATATTATGCATTTGAAATGGGAAATAGAATTGTTTTATTAATTTTCAAAAATGAAAATATCTAAATTTGCAATCAATTTTGGTGGGTGAACTCAAAATTAGGGGTTTGACAATTTGGAGAAGGAAAGGGCATAAGGAAATTCATTTTCTTTTTTGAATTATCTTTTTTTGGAATTTGGTAATTTTGGAGAGCAAAAAGAAACTTGGAATTCTTGGAGAAATTTTTTGAAGAAGGATTGGAAAGATTTGTTGAAGCAAAATTTGAAAGAGAGCAACCTCCATTGAAGGATTCAAAAAGCTTGGAGAAAAAAAAAAGGTTCCATGCTTTCCTTATTATGCCATCTTATTTTAATTTTTTTAATTTTTTTTGTGTTTGAAATGGTTCAATCTATTAATGGAATTCAAATTCTGATTGAAAACCCATGAGAAGATCTTCATTTGAACTTGAACAAAAGAACTTTCAAACTTTTGTGAAAACAAAAGATAAAAAAATTCATCCTCAAACTATCAATGGAAAATCTTGAAAACAAGCATGGAAATTCAATAGTTTTTCTATGAAAGTGTATTTGCTTGGAAAAATCTTAATTCAAATTGTGAGAAATCTTTAATTTATTGTGTTAAATCTTGCAATTTCAATGGCAAATTATTGTAATTCTCAGATTGAGGATATGCTCAATCTGAGTATGGAAAATAAGTAATTTTACAATCATTTATTATGACTGTGTATATATATAAATATATACATATATATTTGTGAGTTGTTTAAACCAAAAAAATTCGAAGTAATGTGAAACTGTGTTTTTTTTCACCGTTCTGGGTTTTACCCAGAATTTTTGTTTTTACCAGTCGTTGGTGTGTTTAAATCCATGTGGCAGATTTGTTTTATAGGATGGGCTAAGTGTATGGGGGAGGGTTTAAACCCTCGACCACCCCAAGAATGGCGACGACTACCTGTGAGCACAACGTCGTCGCTGCCAGCATAGGCCGCCACCCCCATTCATGGGGGCTGCGTCCCCTGTTCAAACAGGGCGCGACCGAACCCTAAGTGTGGATGGCATTTGGTTATAAAATTTACTTTTTAATTTCATTTATTATATTTATTAAACATAAAACATAAAACATATTTTATATTATATGTTTTATATTTAATACATATAATATGAAATTTGATTTCAATGTTTATTTTGTCAATTAAAATATAATTTATACATATATATTTTAATATATATGTTATATATAATAATTTAATATTATTATATAATATGTGTATATTATATTTTAATAAATGCTTAAGTAATTATCATGCACATTTAAATATTAATTATATATATATATATATATTTTAAGATATATATGTAATTAGATATATATATATATTGAGTATATATATATATATATATATGTATATTTGATTATATAGATATTTAATAAATATATATGTATTTTTAAATGTGATTTATTTTCTAAAAGAGAGGAAGTATTTAAATTATAATGAGATATTTGTTAAGGGATAGATGAAAATTGGTTTATGGGAAATCATTGGTTATCAAACGAAAAATTGATTTAAAGATATTGTGTGTATTGCGTTAACAAGAATCAAACGAATAATCAAACCCTTATGTGATTGTGCAAGAACATAGTTTATTTAATTTGTTTAAGTGCACTAATGTGATGAATGATTGGATTTACGAAATTCGAAGGTAGATTACCTTATATTGTTTGCAAGCTTTCTTTTGTCGTGGGGTGTTTATTCTTGTTGGGATTTGAGTCAGATTTTGTAAGTCTTATAGATAGAACCATCTTCTATGTTATGGGGTTGCTATCATGTCGATCTACCTTGTTGCCATGGGTAGTGCGTAATTGCGTCCAGTGTTATAACTGATTATCTTGGTTGGGTTTTGTTAACTTCATGTCATGTTTAGGGATTCATTATCCCTAGGTTGCACTAGAGTACCCTTTGGTTGTGGCATAGTTCCACATGTTGTCTTAGAGAAGTGGCTTACATTGAGGGCCGACACACAAAGTGGTGCCAGGAGATCTCAATGTAAGTTAGTTAATTCAGTGAAAACTAAAACAATTGATTAGTGTAGGTGGTACCATCATTTAAAAGATTAATTTTGCCTCTCTCATGGATGCAAGTGCTTGTATAGACTTGGGATGAGACAAGAAGGCCTGGAATGGCAAGATCGTTATCTTGTCTCTTCGAAAGATAACTGATTCCGCATTGGTTTGCATGTGGGGCCGGGAGTCGTTAGAGGTTACCAGGATATCCCGAGATGGGGGCCGGGACCTAGGAAGACTTGCCAGGATATCCCATGCGACATTGTGATGACACTTCTCCTAAGTCAGCATTATGTTTGTACTCGTGATGTGTTCATTACTTAAAATCTGGAAGCGTTGTAACCTTTGTGTCATGTGATGTCATGTGCGTATCCTTTTTCAGTTGAGTCATGTTGCCTATGTTTAGAGGTTGTTGGTCTTGACCTGAAATCCTTGTTACTATCTCCTAGCACAGGGGGTGTGCCTTCAGGCATCACTTGGTTGGGTGGAACGTGCACCTTACTCCGTTGTTTTTTGGCATTTTCTTGTGTGGTCGAGACTTTTGTGTTGGAGAGCTCGTGGGATCCAGTTGCTTCCTTGGTTTCATTTATGATAGTTGCTCTTGTATTTTATTTACCCCTCATTGTTATCAAGGTGGAAATTGTAATAAGCAATCATGTTATTTATTTACCTCATTCTGAGAATGAGTGATGTAATTGTAATTATATAACTTCTATTATTGGTAACCATGAAGGATCTCATGGTCTTAATGAAAATCTCATGTATGGAATGTATGTGCTTTAATTAGTTAAGTGAATGTTGTTAAGTTTCATTTCATGCATGTTGTTTAATTTGTGATTTAAATAATCTTTGTCTCGTGACCTTAGGGGATTGTTGGCTTTGTGTTGAAATCTTACATGTATTTGTAATTGAAAAAATAAAATTTGTTGTGCATTTGTTTAGTAGTTTGCAACTTCCCCTAGGGTTGCGTGGCAGGGCATTACATTACAAATTTGAACCAAACACCATATACCAAACATTTTCCCCTTTTCATAACCCCACTCTAGGAACTCAAACTCTTCCTAATTCATAAGACCCACATTTTTTTTTCTTGAAGTCTGAATAATATTGAGAGAGGCTCAAGTTTGACATACCTTGTTTATGTCTATAATAACTTTGCAAGATTTTTTCACGTATTCTCTGTTCATGTTCTGCTGAATACTTTCGTATAGTCTTACTTTTTCTTGTCTTTTTGTTCCCCATCTCCTTTGTA
Organism: Sequoia sempervirens; assembly: GCA_007258455.2. NCBI lineage: Eukaryota > Viridiplantae > Streptophyta > Pinopsida > Cupressales > Cupressaceae > Sequoia > Sequoia sempervirens. Next base: position 1,966 of record VDFB02091669.1, on the reverse strand, counting down.
AAATATCGCTTAACATTTTTTTTGAATCTTCTCCTCCAAAACTTGCTTTGTAGAACAAAAATATCTTTCACAATTTTTCTATTTCTCTTCTCCAAAACTTGTCTTCTAAAACCTAAATATCCTTCACAATTCCTTTGATTTTCTCTTACTTATATAATGATTTACAGAAAAAACCCTATAATTTCAATCCTAAAATTAAAAATTGATTAACATGCATTTTTAAAAAATTAGGCTAAAACTTAAACTTAACTACTAATATTAAAGTTTTTTTTTGAGAAGTGATTAACATGCATTACATGCATTTGATAAATTTAGAAAAAAAATATAAAACTAAACATAACTACTAATATTAGAAAGAAAATTAAAAATTGATTAACATGTATTACATGCATTCTCAAAAACTTAGAAAAAAACAAGTTAAAACTACACTTAATTATTAATATTAATATTAAAATCATTACATGCATTTGAATAACTTAATTTTTTTTCTAAAACTACACTTCACTTTTAATATTAAAATCCGAAAAAAATTATTAGGAAAAAAGAAGTTAAAACTACACTTAACTATTAATATTAATATTAAAATCATTACTTGCATTCTCAAATTTAGAAAGAAAAAAAAAACTACACTACACTTAACTTGTTAATATTAATATTAATATTAAAATCGAAAAAAACTACTAATATTAAAATAAAATAAAAAAATTATTAATTTTTAAATTTGAAAAAAAAAGGAAGAAAAACTAAAAAGTTGTTGATATAACATGTTGCATGAAAAAAGCCAAAAATTCATAAACTTCTGTGTTCCTTAGTGCTCTTTTAGGGGTCAATGAACCCCTTCAATAGAAGGGTGGTTCTAATGAACCCCTCCCTTTTTTGACTTTGTGTTTTTAATTACGAAATTAAAGCATTTTTTACTTTTGAAGCTCCATTTGGAGGTGCAAATGGAGTCAAATAGATAAATCAAGTTGGAGAACCATAGTCCTTGAAACAAGCTTCGTAACAACTATAAATTTGATATATTTTGCTTTTAATTTGTATTATATTTTTTAGTTTTACTAGACATAGGTTTTTTAGCAAACATTAAGTTTGGTGAAAAACTATTGTGGAAAAATAGTAAATTAGTGAATTTTTTTTTTGGAAAAATATGTTCCCACCAATATTTATGTCCTCACTCAAACAAAAAAATAAAGAAAGAATTTCAATAAATACAAAAAAAGTTATTCGATTGAAAGATCACCTTTGTCTAAATTGTGATTAGTTTGACTTTAAAACTTAATTAAAAAAAAATCAACAAAATGTTATGGAACAAAATGGATGCCCTAAATATCAGTGTTACCAACCTAAATTCAAAACAATTATAATTCAATCCTTTTTAGAAAATAAGTTACGTGATTGAAAGTACACATCACTTTTTTTAAATGTTGTTTACTATTAAAAACTAGTTATCAAAGGAGATGCAAACAAAATTACAAATTTTTTTTAAATTTTTTTAAAAATATATATTTAGAATCTATGGAGAAGATCTCACAAATCATTAGTTTGAACTATCTTCAAAATTCTAACAATTTACCTAATATAAGTGTCAAAGTATTGGCTGGCCCAAATACAGCTTGTTCGTCAAGTTAGCTTAAAGTAACTCATCATTGTGGACTGTACCCAAAAGCATAATTTATAGTGGTTGAAAGCCGAGAATCTCCTTTAAAAACCCTTTTCATTTCCATCAATTTTGCAAAAGTCGCCAGCCACATACCCATGTCATATTGCCACTTTTTGGCCCATCATTATCCTGCACATACCCATATACTTAACTATATTCTAGAATAAAAAAATAGCTAAATGGCGCCATAATTTTCAATATAATTAAAATACTCTAAAAATATAGCTCACAAACTGAGAAGCTAGAAAGGTCAAATACCAACACTGAGTGAACAGAGGGAAGAGTTTCCATCAATAAAAGGAAACA
>VDFB02091668.1:0-24262 GCA_007258455.2 Sequoia sempervirens | reverse complement strand
AGGTTAATAATGTTTAGTATGAATCATAACCAATAATTGAATCGCCATTGCAAAAATTCTGTGTTTCTTATTGAGATCAGGCAGTGAAAGGTCCTCAAATATTTAGAATTATAAAATGATAGGCATTCAATTAAATTGCAAACTACGAGGATACAATTATGGCTTTCAATGGTGCGGCAGGGAGGGGCCCTCTCCATCATGAAGCTTGCCATTTTGCAGCTTTGTTGAAATATGGAAAATGTGTCTGCATTTACTTTTTCCCCATTGTGCCGAATCCCATGAAGATTGATGAATAAATGCAATTTGGAGTATACCAAAGTAACCAAATGTACCATCGCCCCTGCTCTGTCCACCACTCCCTCATTCTCTTTATAACCCACTGTTAGCTGGCATGTTAGCTGGCATGCTGTGTATGTATGTATTCCTTTAAAACATTGCATTCCTCATGACTGTACCTGCTATTGGGAGCGGTGGATCATTTTGTGTTATAAATAGGCCACACTTTCCACCTTGTAACACAACACGAGAAGATCAAGAAGTTTAAGCTAATGGCCGCAAGCATGAAGATGGGCTTGGTGGTGTTGTCCTTGTTAGTTCTGAGCTGTGTGAGCTCTGTGACTTGTCAGAATGATGATGGGGCCGATAAGAAGTTTGATGACAATTTTAAGGTAATGTGGGCAGAGGACCATGTTAAGACCACTGAAAATGGTCACGTATGGCACCTCAGTCTTGATCAGATATCAGGTTAGTTAGTACAAATCATGTGTAATCTTGTTTGATGCAGTAGCACCAAATTTTTATTAGGGGACTGAATATATTTGTTTGCAGGATCTGGGTTCCAGTCGAAACATAAGTACAGGTTTGGATGGTTCAGCATGAAGCTGAAGCTCGTACCAGGGGACTCTGCAGGCGTGGTTACTGCTTACTATGTAAGTCTTTTGACTTTCCAATATGGGAAACTTTGAAACTTCTTACTTGCATTGTTTAAGAAATAGAAAATGGTTTGACAATGTGGATATGGTATGGGTGTGTACTATGTACTGTGTACAGATGTCTTCAAACAATGACATGAACAGAGACGAGCTGGACTTTGAATTCCTGGGCAATAGAAGCGGACAGCCATATGCTCTGCAGACCAACATCTATGCCAAAGGTGTGGGTGGGAGAGAGCAGAGGCACATTCTCTGGTTTGATCCCACTCAGGAATTTCACACCTATTCTATCCTCTGGAACTCTCATCAGATTGTGTATGTCTCACATTCTTTCAGTTACTTACTGGTCCTTTAATGATTTAATGTGATTTCATGTCTGAAATTGTTAGGCTTTTGCAGGTTTTTTGTGGACCAAATTCCAGTGAGAGTGCACAGGCACACCAGGGCAACTACCCATGTGTTTCCCAGGAAGCAGGGGATGTACATGTTTTCAAGCATTTGGAATGCAGATAACTGGGCCACCAGAGGTGGATTGGAGAAAACAAACTGGACAGCAGCTCCTTTCGTTTCTTCTTACAAGAAATTTCATGATCTGGGCTGCAAATGGGAGGATTCATTTCCTGCCTGTATTGCTACCAGTACTGAGAAATGGTGGGATGAGCCGGTTGCATGGAGTTTGAATGAGAAGCAGAAGGAAGATTACAGGTGGGTGAGAAGCAAGTACATGGTCTATGATTACTGCTCTGACCAATCTCGCTTCTCCACACAGCCTGTTGAATGCTCTGTTGCTCCCTGGGACTAAACTGAGATCTGAGATCATGAGATCACATTGTGCTTATCTTTGCTTGCTAAAATATAGACAGGCGTAATAATTTTTACTCTGATGTATTATAGAAGTTTAATTTGATTGTGATTTGTTACCATTCTCAAAATCTCAAGTTACAATGAAGTCCAGTGGGATGATTTCTTAATGGTGGGACAGTGTAGTCATTATAGTTCAGATTTTCTTATCAGAGCACTTTGCATGTGTGGTTGTGAGTGTTGTAATCCCATCGATGGATCAAATGAGTGGACTGCCATGCACATACAATTATAAAAAATGCGCATCATTATTTATCACAATACTTTTAATGGCTTGTAATTGAATGTGTATATGATTGATTAAACAAATTAAAATATTGGGTAAAGTTGAACATCCTTTTGACCAAGGCAAATGATTCTATAGAGGGGATGAAAGTTTTGTGGCCTCTCCCATGAATTTGTTGGGTTTGGTTTAACTTCAATCTACTGTCAAAGGGATTATCAAAGTAGGAGGGGAATGAAGTTTGGAAGATATTGATTAGGTATGTAAAATGGTCTTGTTGATGCAAAGTGATTTGGTTTTTATAATCTTTTTGGTCTATCTATTAAATCAATAATCTATTTGGTGGTTTTCTATTATTTTTTTGTCAAGATCAATCTTAGTTAAGACTCATTGGGTTCATGCTTTGAAATTCTTTTGTAGAGGTATCAAGATTTCTCTTGATTTTTTCTCTAAGATCACATGAAATTTTCTTTCTTGGCTTAAGGCTAAATTGGCATACACGCTTTCTAATTAATGTTGTGAGTAATTTTAGACCATTTTAGTTCCTCCTCATGTGATTTGTAAAATTGGGGTGAGAAGCTTTGAATCTTGGTGGGAAGATTAGAAATGGTCTCAAGATACACCATTCGACAATTGCAAACTACACAAGGAATATGCTTGGCTTTCTTCATACTTGCACATGATTTGAAAGCTAAATCATAAATGGCTTCTTTAGTCTTCTTTGGACAATTGCCAATGCATATTTTAGATTGTTTGGTTGGGTAACCTTGAGCCAAAACTTGCATACTTTGCTTGGTGTACTTTGGTACCGAATTAACCCAATTTGGTGTTGTCAATCCTCATTGTTCATTTTGTGGACAATAGGGAACTCTTAAGCACCCTTGTTGGTTTTGTCTTAGAGCTTAGGCTATTTCAAGTATGACTTCGTTAGGCCTTTTAGGTTTGAGCCTTTTTAATGGCATACAATTTTTTTATGAGATTAACCTAGAATTCTTTCTAAGTTCACTCATATTTGACTTGTTCATGGTGGAATTTTTTATAGCATAAACTCTATAATATTCTCCAGGTGTTATGTTGGTATTCACTCCTCTTTTTATACTAAATCTATGATTTGTTCTAATGTCCTCACATAAATTCATCTAAGTAAGCTAATAAAGTTTCATTTGAAGTAGTAAACCTACAAGTATGTTTAAATCATTAGGGTAATGCATAGTGAATAGTTGCTATAGTTCCACCAACTCCTTCCTCCATTAGGGGTCAATCCTCTTCTTGTGGATATAGTTTGAATGCTCCTGGTGGGTAGGACTCATAGTCACATGCTTCCTAGCCCCCTTTGATAGGAGCTAGGATCATTCTACTTGTGGTTGGTTTCAACCCTCCATTCTTCCTCCAAGCCTCATGATTGAGGGTGCTTTTAGTTGGTTAGATAATGGAAATTTTCTCAACTGGCTTTGGTAATTTCTCTAGTTTGTGATACTCAATATCATGTGGAAGAAGAATATAAAAAAAATGTGATTATTGGTTGGGATTCTATTCATGATGGCCAAGACCTTTATGATACTTGAGAAAATTTAGATAACTATGATATTCCTCTACCTTCTAGTGCTTTAGCTCTTGCTACTTAGCATCCTTGTTTCATATTTTTCTCTTTGGATTTGTTGTTTAACCCTTGATCTTGCTTACAATTTAGGGTGTGACTTTTTCTACCCACCTTTCTCTATGGATGCATAGTAGTAATCTTTATAGAAAGTAGATTACAACAACAAAAGATCAAAACTGAGCCAGCAATTCAAAAACTGAGCCAGCAATTCAAAATCCAACAGCTCCAACATAACAATGAAACATCAGCCCAACTGGTCCAGCATAACAATATCCAATGGCACTAACATTACAAAGTAATAATCCAATAGAATATGAAACAACTGATCAGAAACAACGTTATAGTCATTTTTGCAGCTGAGATTTAAGAGCTGGAGCAATGCAGATTTTTGTATTGTTCAACAACTGATGCACTTGGACTTTGATTTGTTGGATTTGAGCCTTCAAAGTAGGATTCTTTTCAGATGCCACCTGCAATTGCGAGAACAAGGAAGCAAAACAGTAAAATATATCAAAGTAAAGCTATATAAATGCAATTTCCTGATGATCATTATAAAAGTTAAACATTGTTTTACACCTGATCCTCCATAAGTACAACAAAATAACATGACTAACACTATCTACATTGACATTATCATGAAGCATGACCCAAGTAATGCCTCTTTCCATTTCAGTTTATGCTAAAAAACAGCCAGAAGGTCATTAAAAATAGGGTTACATTGTTTTTTCATGAAAAGTAGGTAATATTTATGAGTCTTAGCATGCTTGCAATTTTTATGAGAGTTATTGGAATTTATTATGACTTACATTGAAGTGTTGTGCATCCATGATCTTAGGCTTTTCAATAGCATGTAGATATTATTATGAGAATGAATGGGTAATTGCTTTTTAGTAGCATGTGGATATTATTATGAGAAAGAATGGGGATGATGTAAATATCAGGGATGCCAAAGATGAAAATTCTAAGGATATTGTCTATTGGATAATAAAACATGGTTTTCAAAGGGCAACCCAAGACCCCAAGTGTAAATCCTGACAATGAAGTGTACCTTCTAATTTTAATTGGCTTTTTTTTTTGGGTAGCTCAAAATGATTATACCTGAATAACCAAATGATGCCTCTAGTAGCATCTACTAGCCCACCCATATGTGCTGGCATTTAATTATTTTTTCAAGTAAATGATTCTATGATTACTGCTCTGACAAATCTCGGTTCACCACACAACCTGCTGAATGCTCTGTTGCTCCCTGGGACTAAACTGAGATTTGAGATAAATCAGACCATTTTATGCTTCTCTTTGCTTGGAAAATATACAAACAGGTGGAATAATTCAATGCAAATCATTTACTCTGGTGTATTATAGAAGTTTAATTTAATTGTGATTTGTTACCATTCTCAAAATCTAAAGTTACAAAAGGGATGATTTGAGGGATGAATGATGATAGGAAAGTGTAGTCATTGGAGTTGCAGATTTTCTTATGAGAGCACTGTGAATATGTGGGTGTGAGTGTTGTAATCCTATCAATGGGTCAAATGAGTGGACAGCGATGCAGAGACAATTATAAAAACATGTGCATCATTATTTATCAACAACCTTTAATGGCTTGTAATTGAATTTGCATATGATTGATTACACAGAATTAAAATATCGTGTAAATTTAAACATCACTTGACCAAGGCAACGGGTTTTATAGAGGGGCTTGAGAGTTTTGTTGCCTTTCCCATGAATTTGGTGGGTTTGGTTTAATTTCAATCTAGTTTTAAGGGATTATCAAGAACATGCACATGGTTTTGAAAGTTAAATTTAGACTTTTGTGTGTAATTATCAATGCATATTTCAAATTATTTGGTTGGGTATCTTTGAGCCAAAACTTGTTTGCTTTATTGGTGTACTATTTACCAAGGTCTTCTTATTGGTACCAAGTTAACCCAATTTCGTGTTGTCAATTCTTGTTGTCCATTCAAGGACAACAATGGAATCTTAGCCCCCTTTCGAGTTTTGTCTTAGAGCTTAAACTATTTTGAATTAGATTTATGACTTCTTTAGGCCTTTTAGATTTGAGCCTTTTTGACAACATATAATTTTTTTTATGAGATTGAACTAGAAGTTCTATTGAATTCACTCAAATTTGGCATGTTTTTATGGTGTAATTTTTTTAGCATAAACTTCACAACATCTTCTAGTTGTTTTGTTGATATTCACTTGTCTATTTATACTAAGGCTATGATTTACTCTAATGTTCTCACATAGAACATAGATTCAAGTGCAAGGTAATAAAGGTGCACTTGAAGTTGCACACCTACAAGTGTTTTTACATCATTGGGGGTAATGCACCATGTATAGTTGCTAGAGTTCCACCAACTCCACCCTCAATAGGGGTCAAACCTCTCCATGTGGTCATAATTAGAATGGTTATTGTGGGCATAATTCTTAGTCATGTGCTTCATAGGCCCCTCTAAGAAGAGCTAGGGATCATTCTACTCATGGTTGGTTTCAACCCTCCCTTCTACCTCCAAGCCTCATGATTGATGTTCTTTTAGATGGTCAAATAGTGGAAATTTGCCCAACTTGCTTTAGTCATTTCTCTAGCTTATGATACTTAGTGTCATGTGGAAGAAGATAATGAAGATGTGATTATTGGTTGGGAGTTTGTTCTTGATGACCAAGACCTTCTTGATGTCTAAGGAAATTTAGATTACTATTCTATTCTCCACTCTCTAGCGCTTTAGCTCTTGTTATGTAACAACCTTATTTCTTGTTTTTCTCTTTGTGTTTATTGTTTAAGGCTTGGCCTTGCTTATAATTTAGGGTATGATTCTTTCCACCCACCTTTTTTTATGTGGATGTGTAATATAAATCTTTATACAAAATAATATAAGACACTTATCAATAAAAACATTAACAATTAGTATAAAAGTTTCATAAAGCAATATAAAATCATGTTTTATGAAATATGTACGGTTGACATTTTTAATGGAAGAGGTTGATAATTATGTTGTGGGTTTTTTTTAGTGGGAAGCATGTGAGCAAGTATATTTATTGATGGTTAAGGTTGGAAGGGCTACCATAAAAAGACCTTAACCATAGAATTTTAAAAACAATGTCCCTAGGATTTTGAAAACTAATGGATCAAATTTAATGTCAAATAGATTGACTTTGTTTGTTGCATTTGTCATAGGGTTCAATAATTCTTGTATCAACAATTTTAATGTCTTTTACTTATAATGGCCCACTTATATTAGGGTTTTTGAGGTTTATGTTAGGGTTTGCACTATAAATGATGGTTTTGTGTGCTTTGGTGATAATTTAATGAAGTTAGATAATGGTGACTAAGAATTTATGGATGTGCAAAATAAGTTTCTAGTCAGTGTTAGCATGCTTGTGATTTTTACGAGTCTTGGCATCCTTGTAGTTTTTATGAGCATTATTGGAATCTATTGCAACTCACATTGGAGTGTTGTGGTGCATTCATGATCTTAGGATTTTCAATAGCATGTGGATATTATTACAAAAATAAATATGATTGGTTTTTAATAGCATGTGGATATTATTATGAGAAAGAATAGGGGTGATGCAAATATCAAGTATGTCTAGCATGAAAGCTCTATGGATTACATTTGTGGAATAATAAAATATGATGCAAATCTTTGTAATGGAGTATACCATGCACCTACAAGTTGTTCTTATGGGAGTAATCTAATTATTTTGTTATTACTTTTTAATACCCATTACATTCTACTACTATATACAATTCAAAAAATATTTTGAGTTGATAAAAACTAAGACAGGTAATTATATATGGACCCAACATCTAGTTTTAGGTGCCATGGTTTGTAAGAACATTGCCATCAAAGTTTGACAGTTTTTTTCTCTTTAGGATTCTAAGAGAAATCATCAAACCAATGTAGCTTAAAAGGATTATCTACCATCTCACCCATATCTGTTGCAACACATTTAATCGTTCGCTAGGTCTCAATGTTTGAAGGAATTTTATCATTTCTTTATACTCTCTCTTATCTATGTTATAGTAATAATTGCATTTCTACTTGGTTGGTATAGAGGTAACCTTCCTACCTTGTAATTTTAATTCTACTAAAGATAGAAGTATTTTTTTTTGTTATTTTTCTCACATGCTAGCATTGGTTGCATAGAAATCCCATTAACTTTTTAAAATAAAAAGAAAAGTATAGAGAGATATAGAGATATAAAAGAGAAATAGAGAGAAGGTGGAGAGAGTGGGGAAGCACAAAAAGGTGGAGAGATAGAAATGGAGATAGAGGTAGAAAGGGAGTGAGATAAAGAGAGAAAGGGAGGGAGAAAGAGATATATGGTGTGAGGGAGAAAGAGGAGAGGGAGAGAGGGATAGAGAGAGAAATGAAGAGAGGGGAAGAAAGAAAGATAGAGGGAGAAAAAAAATGAAATTATTGGTAATTGCTAATTATTTTGTATATTGAGTTTATTATTAATTATTTTACATGTTGAGTTTATTACTAATTATTTTGCATTATAAGTTTATTGTTAGTTGTTATTAAAGATTCTCTTCACTTTAAAAATACATAATTCTCTATTAATGACACTGTAGCATCGTAAATGGTTACCCTTGACAATTTCACACTAGGTTTTATTCCCCATAAATTTATTGAGACTAATTGGATCCCTAATTTCTTAAAATTATGCATTCTATAACCCATTTGTACCACTTTCTGAGAAATTACAAGCATTGAACAAATGCAAGTAATTAATGTTTTTCCCCCGATACATTGTGTCTTGGAAAATAGGGCCAGGACCCATATGCCCATGAGTGTATGGGTCCCCCTATTCTACTAAGGACAAATTTTTAATATGTTAGAGTGGCCATTTTAACATTCAAAATTCAAATATCAGCTATTGAGATTTAATTCTCAAGAAATTAGAGAAATTCCTATAAATACCTAGTTATTACATCATTTGAAATCTAAAGCTAGAGGTGAACATTAAGAGCATTCAAGAGAAATTCAAGAGAAACATTTTAGAGCATTATTGCAGCAATTCAAGATCCAAGCATCATGTCAAAGCGTATGTGTGTTCATGCTATCATTGTTTTGTGAAAGCTAACACTTTCATAGGTCTCCAAAGTGTTAAAGTAAATCACAGAAAGAAAGATCAAAACCTTGAGGTGATGTGCATGACTTCAGTCGTTCAAGGAAGCCATTGAAGGGTGGTGAGTTGCAGCACTTTGTGATTTCATCATTCATTCCTTTCAATTATCCAATTTTATCATTGACATTTTCCATTATGGAAGTGGAAACACTTACATGGGGTTTGACTAAGGCAAGCCCTTAAATGGCTCAACATTTTTTCTCTCTTTGAATGTGCAGGTTATAGGTTTGAAAGGGATTGAAGAAATATTGAAGACAAATTGTTCATTATTACATTCAAAGCCCTAAATCTTGTCAAGCCACGAAAACTCACCTACAAAATTGTCTGACAACATTCCGACAACTTTGCAGGCAAAAATTAGAAGCTCAAATCTGTCATCAAAGGACCCCAAAAGTAGAGCAGGACATCCTATCAGAGACCCATACGACCCTAGGCATCCCGGTCCTCCTATTTAGCTCAAAACCAACTTTTCAAGATAGGTACATAATCTCTTGCACTTTGCAGATCTGCCTGCAAACTGCTGTTTCAATCAGTTATTTGTCAGGATCTTGCATTTTATGTATTAGGTCACATAGTCTAATTAGGGTAATCTTAGAAAATCAATTCCAAATCATTACAATCCATTTCCAGTCCCTCAAAGAAGGAGATCCAGGTTTCATTGGCTCACCTTCGTGGTTGATAATCAATCTACTCACCTTGTTGATCTCCCTCTTTAATGAAACATTGGAAAAAGGGGCCCTTGCAATAGTAAGTTCTTTGCATTTAGGACATAGGACACATGTCGACCCCTTTTTCATCATTTCATTTTGATGAACCTAACATGTTAACATCATAAACTTGTTGGAGTAATCATGATAATCACTTGATAATTAATTATTCATTAATCAATTATTAAGTCCCTTATTACTTTAGTTCACTTAAGCTAAACTTAGGAGTGCTTTCTTATTATTAGTTTGAATTAAATATAGGATAATTTGTCTCATTGCATGAGATTAGAACACTCGTCACTATCTAGTCAAATCCTCATATAGGGTTTGCTTTTGCATTCTTTTATAAAGCTTGCTCATCCATTGTAATAATTCAATTCAGATACATACAGGTTAATACATTGTACATATCAGTGCTCTTTTGAATTCAATATTTTCTCTCTTGGTTGCATAGAAAATCAGTTGCTTTGATCTTTCTTTTGTGATAGGATAATTGCTTGTAGGTGATTTCTAGATGCTGTGGATTTCAATCATCAAATTCAACATGGAGTAAAAGCACAAAAAAGCAAAAAGAAGAAGCAAAAAACAAAAAAAAAAAGCTTAAAAAAAAATTGTTACCCACTAGCCACTAGCCAGGGTTTTTTGCCTTTTTTGACCTCTTTCGTAAATTTGTTGTAACTTTTGCATATGGTGTCAAAAATGGGCAAACGAGATATCATTGAAAAACTGGTTCTGAGAAATTTCCAGTGGTGCAGGTATCATCACCAAATTTTTCTATTGATTCCTGTTATTCTCAGTGAAAGTAAGATATTCATTTGTGCTTTCGAGCCCATAAATTTTTGCTTATATCCCTGATTTTCACAATTCAAGTGACATCAAAAAGGTATTTTAGAGCTCTTTAAATCTATCTATCCACTTTTTATAGAATCTTCCCTAGGTAAATTTTATTCAAGTTTTTGTGTTTTCACATTTTGCTTAATTACTTGGACGTCTTTGAATATGTAAAGAATTTGTTTGTGTAGGATGACACCAATTGATCTGCTTTATCAGTACTAAGGTTTTGAGTTTCTAATTTTTTTATTTGAGTGAGTATCATGGGTTTTTATATTCATCCTTCTATGATCAACTTGGATAAGGATAACTATGAGTCTTGGTGAAATGGCATCCTGAAACATCTTAGGTGGCTTGATATTTTTCCTTATTTATATGACCTCATACCTACACTAGATACACCTTGGAGTTTATCAACATGAGGCATCATCAGATATCATATTGTAGGGGTTATATGTTCTAGTGTTGGTCTTGACACTATGTGTGTTGTATTAGACATTGAACGACCCCACATACTTTGGACATGACTTTGGGAGATCCGTGGAGACTCTCATATCTCTCCATACCTAGAGGATCATGTTGTAGATTGTATCATCCCTCTTGTAGATGCAAATTTCATACCCTTTGATGACAATACTTTAGAGGAGCTTGAGTATATCACATGTACTCTTGCATGTTTTTATGGTTCAAAGACTTGTCTTCATGTTCCCACTCTTTAGATCAAGACTACATCATCATCTTTTGTTGTTCTTGATTAGTTTGACATCGCCACATCTTTGGCCCCTATTGGTTCAGTGTAGCAAGACATCCATCTTCTTCTAGACACAACTACTTGGGATTCATATCTTGTAGACATATCATTCTTGTTTGTAGAGCCCTATATTGTAGATTTGGAGGATTATTTTGAGGATATTCATCTCCACTTTGTTGACAACCACATCAACACTATTGTCCCACCATCTTCATTACCTTTACAACATATTCTATATCAGTATTCATAGGATCTTGGATCAACATCATCACTTTCCGACATTTGGATATGTGAGTAGTTTTCAGAGGTACATATAATCAGGATTTGGATTCCTGATTCACCCATTCTTATAGATTGGCTTCTCCAATCACTAGTGGATCTATTTCTTCCTAAGGGGAGAATGTTGTTTGTAGGCAATTGATCATATTTTGACTTCCGACTTTCATCATTGGAACAAGAGCTACTTCTTTATGGGGTATTCATATCATCTTTTTCTCTCCCAGGGACATCTAATGTAAACAGACAAGAAACTTGAGATCACGTTGAGTCCCTCAGCATCTTCCTTTCACTAGTGCAAATGCTCTTTTATCTCTTTTGGGAGGAGTTCTCATGCTCTCTCTCCTTTTCTCTCTAGCTATGGAGAGATTCATTTTGTAAATGGGTACCCCACATTAGGACTTGTATCCATCAATTGCATTCTACATTAGGTTTTAATAGCTCTCCTAAGTTGATCTTGTATGGGGAGTCTTGAGTAATTCAGATAATCACTTGACAATTAATTATTCACACTAATCATTAAGTCTCAATTATTACTTTAGTTCACTTAAGCCAAATCTAGTCAAATCAACATCTGGTTGCTTGTTTTTTGCTTTCTTTATAAAATGCAAGTGCCATTCACTGCTGAAAATAATCTTAAACTACGAGTTAATACATTGCACATATCAGTGCTCTTTTGAATTCAATATTTTCTCTATTGGTTGCATAGCAAATCATTTTCTTTGATCTTTCTTTTGTGATAGGATAATTGCTTTCAAGTGATTTTTGGGTGTTGAGGAGTTCAATCATCAACTTCAACAAAACTATCTGAAATTGGTAGTCTTTCAAACTCTAGATCTAGGTTTTGCTTTGCATTGTCTTGCATTTCTCATTTAGGGTTTCATATTTGCATCATAAAAAGTCATAAAAATTTAAAAATATTGCATTCATATTGCATCATAGCTTGCATTAGGGTGTGTTTCAGCCATTTAGATCAAATTTTCATCCAAAATTGCACTCATAGTTATCACTTTTTGTTTACACATTATCACACATTTGCATCTCATTTACATTAAATTTTTTTGGAAAATCAGTCATTGTCAAACCTGTTTACAAATAGAAGCAACATTCTTAAACATAACTCTAAACATTCAGTTTTTTAGTTCCCTATTAAGGACTTAGACACCCTTGGGCACCTTTGTCCTTGTACAGTTGAATCAACAAAAAAAATCTCAATTTTTTGTCTCTGTCTGCTCATTCTATTGGTTCTTGCAGATCTCTGTTTTGGAATTCATAATTACACCTTTTAGGAATCTCACATATAGTTAATAAAAGTGAAAGAAAGTGCATTGTTTGGTTTCAAATTTACATTTAAAAATCATCATTTTAAAGTCATTGCATCTCAGAATCAGACACTTACTACATCTCAAATCTAAAAATTTGCATTCAAAAATTTTCAAACATCTTCAACATTATTGCATACTTGTGGACATTTTGCACTCAATTGGTATAAGCACAAGCTGTCTAAAATTATTTATTGTTTAACCTTTCCTCCAGAGAATCAAATCCTGCCACATAGTCATAAGCAATCATCATACTCTGAATTTCCTGAAACTCCTTACTTCAAGACTCTTAGGATGCCCTGTAAGTGTCTCCTCACATGCTATTCTTCTTAATGATTTTTTTCCAACTCTCTATTTTGTGTTGCATGTTTGATTTCTATTTTTGAGTGTCTATTGTGCTTATTTAGCATTTTGGTGTTCATCTTGGGTACACTTGGTGTTATGAAACTTGCATGAGTTTCTCAACCCAGTGTACTATTGTTAATACTTCAGTGAGACGTAGTTCTAGAATTATGACATCCCATGTTGTTGTCATATCTCTATGGATCCTAAGTCTTCTAACTCTTTCATGAAAAGTGTTATCAATACTCAACCCATTTTAGACTCTATCTGTGATGCTACCATACCAATGACAACCTTACAAACACATATCTTTATAGATGTTGAGACTATTCCCATGTCCTCAAAGATAAACTGCAAAAATTGGACAAAGACTTAGAAAGACTTCAAGACTTTACAAGTATTGGACACTTTTCTGGTACAACAATTCCTATAATTGATAACATGAGGAAACTGATTAGTGATGCTATTGGATTAGATTTTTTGCATAGCCTAGATAATATAGTTGATAATAATGTACCTACAATGTCTAGTTGCGCTCAAGCTTTGGGATATAATCAAAGTCAAGGAGGAAGTCAAGAAGTCAAGTATCCCTCCCTAAAACTATAACCTCTATCCCTACATACGCAAATCCAACTGTTGCTTCCACGATACAACAAATCATTCATATAACTCCAACAATAGGCCTTTTCACTAGAAATACTTATGGTTTTGGATCCTCCCATGTGACACCCCAAGTTTCATCGCCTCTCATAAATTTACAACATAGTAGCCAACCAAGTAAATACACACTTCCAGCATATTCACCATATTCCCAAAACATGTCAACTAATGATTCTGTCATCAACCAACTTTTGCAAAATGTAACCTCACTTCAACAAAAAATCTTAACCTTCAACCAAAACCAAAATAGACAACCATCATAATATGTCAAAATGATCCCATTATCCCTTGAAATATTGAAATCACAAATGCCACAAAACATAGAGATACCTCGGTTTGAAAAGTACAATGGTAAGGGAGACCCTAGCAATCATATATCAACATATACAACCTGGTGTGGCAACTTTATTTTTAAGGATAAACTCTTGGATAAAATATTTCCTAGGTCGCTGAAGGACATGGCTTTGGAATGGTTTTTTTATTACCGAATAATTCAATCCATTCATTCAATGAGCTTGTTGATGTGCATTCCTCAACAATTTCCAAGTAAAAATTGGTCCTAATATTAACATAACCCATTTAATGCTATACAAATAAAAGAAAAAAAAAAGGTCACATATCAATATTTCTCTTCCTGATGTGGATGTCCAAAGAGTGTTTATAGAAAATTTGCAATCGGACATAAGGGACAAAATATTATTAATGAAATTTCCATCCTTCATACATTTGTGTACGACTCTTCATGACTATCAAAATTCAATCAGTCAATATGAAAAGATATCTTCATCGACTCATACTAAAAAATATGAATCTGTACCTTAAAAAAACTATGAACAATTCAAGAAGCAAAACAAAGAATTTATCAACTTTCATACACCTCAAAAAATCAACCACATTGAACCTCAAGTTGCTACCATAAGTTCAACTCCATACCAATTTAGACCAAAAGATAGACAATTCACCTGATTACCTGACACTCTCCATTCAATCATGTTGCAAATTTTGAGTAATAACTTAATACGATTGCCAATTGTTAGACTTGTGGACATAACCAAACCTTTACCTCCAAATTACAATCCAAATTCCTTTTTTCAATATCATCGCACAAGTGAACATAATACATAATGATGCATGCATCTTAAACATCAAGTTCAAGACCTCATTGATTCTAATCACATGTTCAGTTGGGTGGTGTTAATGATCAAGGGAATAATTTTGTTGCCCCACCTAACCAAAACTTGCAAATTTTTACCAATCCAATACCAAACCATTCATCCAACTTTGTGCAAGCTTTTGATATTAAGAATGATGGGATCAATATTGATAAGAATGATGATAGGAGTGATGACATGAATGTTGATATGAATGATGATATCAATAACAATGAGAAGGAAATAAATAGAATGATTGATTTAATAGATGTTAAACCTTGTAAGGGCCAAACCACTATGTTACTTGACATTGATTTCACCATTAGTGACACACCTAGACATGCACCTAATGGTCCTCTCTACATTATCAGTTGTATAAATGAAAAACCTGTATAAGGAATATTCATTGATCCTGTATGTGTAGAGAATGTGATCACTAAGGAATTATTATTTGTGTGAACTTTATCAAGATTCTTATGAAAAATAAAAAGCATGGTTGAAAACTCACGGTGGTATTGCTTTCCATATGATAGGTTTGATCACTCTTCCTCTTAAATTTGGGCCAAAACAATTAGATGTATCATTCTCTATCATCCCAACATCGTATCACGTAGTTTAAGCGTTAGCACCTACGAATTTTTTCTCGCCGGTTATTCACAAGTGTGATGGGTCTTTATTTGAAAACATGAGATGGGATTTACAGCAGTATAGTGGGGTTTAACCATTTGAACAGACTGCTAGACTGCAGGATCAGCGAGTTTGGTGAATGAAGTCATTCTTGGGCCGAGTCCCTGGGCTGGGATCACCACTGAAGTCTAGTGGACTCATGGGATCAAGTCCAAGCAAGTCTTATAGCACTCGGGACAGTGGAAGGGTTTGAAAGCACCCCTGACTGGCGTTGCCCACCTGGGGCACTTCCCCAAACCCCCTCTTTCCCCTGACTCCCATTGAAGTGCAGCGTCTCCTGTCCCATGCAAGGCGTTAGTTCTTGATCCCACTAGGGTGTTCTGTGACTTAAGGCATACTGCCTTGACTGTAGCTGCCCTGTGACCCACATTGCCAACCCCTTGACTACTGGGATTGTTTCCAGACTCCAGAATGGAAGTGCTGCCTGTCCACTAGGGGTAAGTCCAAATCCCTGCTGGCATTGACCTCTAATACGGGGTATTTTCTGCCCTCTGACTCCCCACATTGGGGCACTACCCCCCACCTCCACAAGGTAGGTATTGTCCTTGATTCACTAGGGCGTCATCGACTCCTGGCATCAGCTCCCCGGATCTCAGTGCCCCTGCAGCATGTGTTTCCCTTGACCCCACTAGGGGTGTTTTTCTAACTCCTCGGCAGGCCTCTTGACCTCCTCGATGGAGGAGTTTCAGATTCCCATACCACAGGGCATGCATTCCCACATAGGGAGGCATTTCACTGACCCCCAATAAAAGTGGCCTCTGTAACCCCATTAGGGAAATTTCCTTGATACTTGAGATTATGGCTACTGGATCATCCGAGACCTATCTTAGACACATTAGTAGGAAGGATGCAAGCTCCTTTGAGCCATAGACTTCTAGTTATTGTTTTAAATCTTTTGATATTTCATATTTTTTTGGAACATTTGTTGTCATGGATTTCATATTTGATGAGTTTTGTATACATTTGAGTCTTTGACTATATATCTAAGTGTGCTATTTCCTTGAGCATCTTAGCTACAATTTGTGTTTATACTTATATGATCAATGTATACTTGTGTTAGTGACAAGGACCTTGATTGGGTTGACCAAGTAGATAGAGAGGCTGAGGCTATGACCATGGCAGAGGAGGAGGCTAAAGCATGAGCAAACACATGTACAACTAATGTTGGTGAGGGTGGCATGGAGTCACAAGCAGAGACTATGGCTGCAGTTGCTACATCATCTAGGACCCACCTTAGATGCCTTCATAGGAAGGATACAAACTCCTTTGAGCCATAGAATTGTAGTTACTGTTTTGATATTTCATATTTTTTTGGAACATTTGATGTTATGGATTTCATATTCCATGAGTTTTGTATACATTTGACTATATATATAAGTGTGCTATTTCAAATTCAACCACACAATTGTGCACTTTATACTACGATTGATAAAATGTGTATGTGATCAAATTTGTTTCTATTTTAATGATGTTATTATTGTGTCTTTATGGTTTCATCAATAAAAGATGCTTGGAAACAAGTTTTCTTAAATCCCAAAAATTTCTAAATTTCTAGGGTTTTTCATTTTTTCCTAATCTACGCCGAACCGGGCATCAAGTCTCAGTCCCGGTAAATAGTCATGCTAGCCTAGCCGGCCGTCCTCAAACTGCATTTTGGTTTAAATCCTTTGTCTTCCTCTATGGAACTTTCATTGGATTTATTTTGCCTCAACCCATGAACTCAAGCAAATTCTGGAGGATTTTTTCCAATCATAAATAAAAGTTTAAGGCAACGCATAACATAGTGCCATCTCCTGGGCGGGCTATTCTCAGAAGGCTGAAGTCCGCCAAGTTCCTCCATCCTATTATGCAAGCAATCCCATGCCCCAATTCAAGACCTCAAATTCAAGGTAAATAAGCAGCTCACCCATATCCAGAAAGACTGCATATAACAAATGACTCTTGTTCCGCAAAGATAAAAAAGTGTATATAGACCTAAAGAGATAATCTATTTCCTTAACCCCTAATGGTTCCTTTAGTTCCCCCCTTAAGCGAATAAAAGAAACTAATGATTGAGAAGCCCACTCCTACCATGTCACAAATTGAAAACCGTGCAAGAAGAAATTGAAATGCCAAAGAGCGTAGGCATAGGCGTCATGCTATTGCTCATCAATCAAAAGAAAAGAATTAAAAATGCATGACAATCCAACACCTATGCAAAAAACTCAAGAAAAAATAAACCTCTCACCAAAATAAGAAGTGAAACAAGAAAATTCAACTACTATTATCATTAAACCTCCCATTGTGATAAACTTGGATGATGATGATGAAATTGTTAAAATTAATGAGGAGATGCATAATGAGCTTAATGTTTTATTTTAAAAGAAAATGAATTTTAGATGGGGTCAACTGCGATGATCCTCTTGATGAGAGTGTTGAACCTAAAGATGCTCCTAGTAAAACTCTTGTTGTAGTCTCTTTAGCTAGTTGTCCACCTTTCCTATATGATCAACAAGATTGGAATGCAAACCACTTGCTTTACGCCAGCTCGCATGTGTTGTACTCTATTATGTTTTGTTTCATGCGTTCTTTGTGTTTGCTTGCATGTGATGTGATCTCCTGTGCTATGATGCTTGGTGTGTCTTATTGTTTGTGAGTTTCACTTGGATCACCCTTTTTGCTTCATTGGCACAAGGATACAAAGGAAATGAACTTGTCGTGACATTCTTCTATTTGTATCTTCATTCTTCTATATGTTGTAAACTTTGTCTTTTATTTTTATCTTGTGTTTTCCTTTTAGGGATGATGTAAGGCATCGAGACATTTAGGTCTCTTTCATGTTGACCCAAAATTTTATTTGTCTTCTCTCTCTATGTGCCATTCCTCCATTGTGTTTGTTGTTCCACAAGTATTTGGGGAATGATGTCAATTTCAAGCTCTATTACATCACTGTAGCAAAGACTTATATTGACCCCGAATATGTGGATCCCTCTAGTGTGCATTTCTATTTTGTTGGTCTATTCAATTTGAAGGGAAACCCTTGTCTTGATTTCAGTTTGACAAAAGCACAGAAAGGTTTCTCCAAATAAGATCTGCACTCTGTAGCTATTGAGTCATTATTTCTAGCCTCTAGCACCACCACACATGGTGTTTTAATTTTCTTTAGCAAAGGCCATACGGTACTTGACGCTTCTACACTTTTTCTCAGCTTTGAAACCAGTGTGCATTGCACACAGAGTATGTAACCTTTGGGTATGGTTGACATGGCACACCTAGCAAAAATGGTCCTCACTATAATCTTAGTGTGTGTGTTTTATTACCTTTTACTAATTTGTCTTGGGGATCACTAGTAAAAAAAAACGGTCCTCAATGAATCATGTGCTCTTGTTTGTGTGATTCACCTCGCAAATATCATATACTTTTCATTAGAAAAGTCATAAAATTCCTCCACAATGTGATCCTGTAGCATACTATAAACCTTTTCAGCCTAGTAAACATTTTTCAAGGTGAGGATGTTAGCCTGTAATTCCTGATACTCACAAAGGCTGGGAGATCAGACCTTGTGACTTTGTTTTGCAAACATACAAAGTGCTAGCCAACAGTTTCATCCCCCCAATTCCCCAGACAATATTTCTATAGTCTGTTGTTCTCCTTTAAAAATTTCATGTTGACATTGTATGTTGGTGTATGTTGTCTTACTACATATCAAGCTACAAGCAACCCATAGGCACTAGAGGTTTTCCATATTTTATTGGATTGCTAAGCTAAGTGCTTAGAAAGAGTGCAAATCCACTTGAAAATAATAATCTCCCTCTTACATGCTCTTACATGTCATAATAATCTATCATGTGTAACTCCCATCAAAATTGCCTTACACACACCACAAGATTGCAACACATGGCCAAACCATGCCACCTCAAAGTGGGACACCTACATCCTCATGTGAGGACAAAAATCACTAAAAGATGAAATTGAGTAAGCCTCCAAATGGGACACTAACTCTCCAATAAAAAGAAAAACCAATAGAAGATGAAATACTAAATTCATACAAAATATATTAAAAATAAACGTTAAGAATGAAAGGTTGAGACACCTTTTCCCAATAGAGTCATATCTAAATAATATTTAGAATGTGGCTTATGATTTCAACAACCAATTCTTCTTTTATAGACCTCTTTGATTAAGTGAAACCCTTTTTTTTTTAATTATTCAATTGTAGACTTTAAATTTTCAACTATGACTTAGTCTTTCTATAAGATTATAACATATAATGCATACAATTTATTTTTATTAAGATCCTCAAATATTTCAAGTCTCTTGACAAATCTTATTAGTGTTTTTGTATTTATTTTTAGTACTCTACTTATTTTTGTAATTAAAATATATTTATTTGTTTGACTACTTAATATAGTTGATATAATAACATGCTTGGTGGCATTACTATCTTTGGTGCTTGAGGTTGCAAATATTGTTTAGTATTCTTTAATTAGATTTTTTGCAATAGATTTTTCATTTTCATTGTTAGATGTTCTTAAACCAAGGGTCTTCATAGTGGGTCTAAATTAAGATTTACTAAAATTTCAAAAAATAATTTGCATCTTCTCTATTAATTTTAAAAAAGGAGTAATCCATCTATTTTATTAGCAATTCTTCTACAAGTGTGTTTAGGAATCTTGTCACTAATAATTTTTAAAATATTTTTATCCGATTCAATTAAAAATTAAGTTTTTTATACATAATTATAGGTGGTGTTCTTAATGGTAAATTTGGTTCATTAGGTAAAAATAATTCATTAGAATTTTTGTTTTTTTTGTTATATCTTGTTCATCTTCATAGGTTGGTAAATTTTGTGTGTTTTGAATATGTTGATCATTTGTTGTAATATCTAGGTTTAATGCATCATCATTTATTATTTCATTATCTATTGATTCAATAGATTTTAATGATTTATTTCAATATCAAGTTGATTTGAAAATATGACATACTTTCACCTCCAAAAATTTATGTTCTACTTACACAAAGTAATTACATTTGGTCTCTTTTTTTATCCTTTTCTTACTCTTTGATGGCTTTAGTGGATGGTAGATGATTTGTTTCAATGTTTTAACCTTCAAAGTTCAATATCCTACTTTCAAAAAGTTTCCTTATCCATTCATTTATCACTCCCAAATTTTATCTCATTAAGTGTGTCTTTTTAACGTTTTTTGCCTCCATAATTGTCAAATCTATAACAATGTATAAATTAACTAAAAAAATGCTCTATGAATGTTAGGAACATAAGAAACATAAAAAAATCTCAATTTTTAGACAATGACAGAGAAATTCTCAAAAGAATAAAAATAATGATTTACTATATTAGTAAAAGATTAAAAAAAAAAATTCTATGAATGCCCTAATAATGTAATAAACATAAAAATGTGATTAGCTGTCAAAAAATAATATGCATCTCAAAGCAATAAAAGTAATCATTCAATGACACAAAATGTATGGTTAACAACAAAAAAAAGATAGTTTGTGGGACCAAACTCATGAGAATTTATATTTTTCTATATGTTATTGTGCTTTTTCAATGACACATAAGGTGTGTCTTATAAAATGTATTCACTTTATAATGTGTATGCATTTACTTTTATTTTTCATGGGAATTACCAATCTTTAAGCTTGGATTTGACTTGGATATGTGAACCTAAAGGTTTTACTTTATTTTTCTTCCCAAATTCATGTTTTGAAAAATATATTGAAGCATACAAATCTTGAGTGTAATCTCCATTAGGTTTGCATATTTTACGATATTATTCCAAAAAGACACCACTAAAATGTTGAGCTCCATCTTAACTTTCTAACCATCTATTTTTTAAATCCAAATATATTAAGGGTTTGATATTTAGTTACTTTTACTAATTTATTAATTTTTTCCAAAAATAAGCATAATTTTTTCTATGCAATTTTTTTATTTTCTCATCCAAACTTGAAAATAATATTTTCATATTCTAAATTTCATTCTACATACATTGAATAAGATAATTTTTAATTATTTTCAAAATTAGGGGGATCACACAAGCAGTTTTTATTTTGAAGATGTGTCTACTTTGAAAATTAGTTAAATGAAATATTTCATAAAAAACTAAGAAAAATTACTTATAATAATACATTATCCTAGCTAACTTTTCATAAATGAATTTGGTAGAACTCAAAAAATAGGGGGGAGAACATGAAAAACTATGATATATTGTTAGATAAAAATCGTGACCACATTGTGTGATCGTAAAATTTGACCCTCTTAATTTCTACTAGTTTTATAAAATTATAGTTTAGAAACAAAATTTCTTGAACAACACCATTCTTTTTATTGTCACATTAGAGCATAGGTATGTCAAATTGCTTGTTGAAGTTAAAGTTTTGTTGATTTAAAAAAAGGGGTCACTTTTGACCTCCTTTTGGTTTCCCATTTCCATGCACTTACCCTTAATCCAAATAGAGAAGCAATAAAGTAAGAGTAAATCTAGATAAAATAAGTAGACTAATGAAAATAGACACAATAAACCATCAACATATAAATACCTAGCAAAAAATAATACTCAAACAAAAGTTGCAATATATTTGCAAAGTATCATTGTTTCAATGGAGATCAACACTTTGAATACTAGATCAATTCTAACAACATCAACCTATACTAAAAATATCACTAACGTCTCCATCCCAACAATAAAAAATATAGAAAAAAGAAGATCCAAGAAACCATCAATAGATCCCCAAAATCATTAGCCAAACCTTAGATTGGCTAGTCCAAGATGAATCCATGCACCCTTCCCAAAGAGTAACTACATGATTGATTTGGATATTTGATGTCATTTGATCAAGGGAGTCAAGTATAAATCCCAAGCACTCCATGTGGGTGTAATAATGCCTTTTACACAACTTTTATAGACAATTGTCACTAGTTGATCAAAGATGCTAGTCATAGTCTAACTTGTAGCCCCCTCTTCAATAACTTCTTACAAGTAGACCATAAGACCAATGACACATGGAGAAGATTGCCACAAAGGAATCTCAATATTTCCTTTTATGTAGGTTATTGTTTTCCATGATCCATAATAACTACAATATATTACAAATATTAATATTATAATAAACATCAATATTTTCAAGATTTCACCTGGTCTTAATTTTTTTGTGGCCATATTAACTTTGAAGTAATATTTATGAAATTATTTTTCTAAATTAGAAATAAAATGAATAGATCTATGAAGTAAAGAGTAAAACTAATTAGTAGTATAATATTTTAAGGTATGTGGAGATGATTTAGCTGAAAAATTCTTAATATACATAGTCTAAACATTTATTTGCACAAATGATCTCAAATATACATTACACTCACTTTTACCATTAACAAGGTGCCATAGAACCACTAGGTACATGGTATGTACAACGATCTTAAATTCAAGTGGCGTATTCTATAATTTTGCGCATTCATCCATATCTTATCCATTAGGCATGGTATCAACATCAAGTTTCATTCTATCTAGATTTTGAATAAGTACATCCAAGTTAGTAGTAGGAATGGTGGTAACAGTAATATGAGAGACAAAAGGTTGAGTATGTATTGGTTGATAAGAAAGATAACGATAAGGAATAGGCATGGTCATGGTAAGAGGAGTGGAATGTGGAACATGGAATAAGATTTTTGAGGGTGTGGAATGTGGTGTGGAACTAGGTATGGAGTAGGAATGGGGTGAGGGATAAGAATAATGGAGGTAGGAATAACACTAGAAGGGTGGGAGGAAGAAGTGACAATAGTGGTGCAAGTGGAAATGGTAGAGAAAACATTAGGAACATGGGTGGTGAATGACACCATTAGGGATAACATATATACTAGGCAAGATGTACCTAGTGCAATGGGAGGAAGGAGGAATGAATGCATAAATCTCAATATGGGAAGTAGGTATATAATAACATAATCCAATATGATAGTGGAATTGGTTAAAATTTTTGTGGCATACCAAACTAAGAAACAAAATCAAGAGGAAACTATGAGAGATGCACTATTCAAAGAGCTAGAGGGGGTAACCTTGGCACACTGAATGAATTCCAAACCAAATGTATTGGTAGGAAATAAATTATGGAAGGACCTAGTGCATCATTATTTTAGTAAGTAATAAATCATGGAAAGCCTTAAGATTTTTTGTTGTCTTTTATCATCCTTTCATATTCATTAAGGATTGAATTGAGAAGAGAACAATCCTCATAATTTAGAAAATTCCCCAAAGGTGTTTGTAAACACCATTAATTCCTCACTATAATTCAAATATCAAAAGAGTGAAGTGACTATGTTTCATTAGTCAAATTTCTACCAATTCATTGGATCATGAGTACAAGTTTCTAGGTCTATGAGCTAGTTCACTTCTACAAACATGAATACCATATCTACAAGCATGGATCTTAACCATACCAATTTTAAGTTAGTTTGTAGAATTTAAAATTTCCAACCAATCAAGTCCTTAAATTCTAGCTCACCTTGGCAATTATATTCTTAACATCTTCAACAAAATATTTTCATCTCCAAATCTCTTTAGAATTTATTTAATTTCTATAAATAATCTAAGTATTTAAATTTTTGTTCCAACTTGTATATCTGCATTGATTGATTGTATAATTACTTTATTTATTTAATTAACCTAAATTATTTCTATGAATATTATATATTCCCTTACAAATACATAAACATTAGGAAATTCATTAGTTTTTACAAGGACTTATACCAATAACTATTGTTTAAAATAAATTAAAAAAATATTAGGTTA